>JAQYXR010000800.1:0-55982 GCA_030545055.2 Neoaliturus tenellus
ACTGCCTGAGAAAACTTATCGTTGAAAAATACAAGGTTACAAACATTTTGGTAATCGTCATTGGTAACTGATCTCAGCTGGAGGCACGGTGAAGAAGCTAATCGCTCCTTATCCTTAAGCAAATAAACAAAGATCATAGTTTTGTAATGAGGTTTAAAATGGTATAATCTAATCAAGAAGGCAATGGAATTTTTCTTGTTCGCAAGTGAAATCATATAAATTTCAGTACAGTAAATTAAGTTTCTAAAGTGTTTGTGGCAATATGATCTCAGACAACAATATCAAAATGTCGCTCTTTAAGAGAGCTATTCTTATTGGCGTGTTATATTTTAAAGGCTCTGATTTTAAGAGACTATTTTTTTAATTAACTTTAAAAACAAGATAAAACGTTGTTTTAAAAGTCATAAGATACCTTACCTAAGTAGAGTTTTTGTTTCTAAAGAAAATACAAACAACAAAAAACTTGTTCGGAGGTTGTTTTTGTTAGTGGAGTGTAAAAGTACTCTTAAGAAGAAGGATTTGCTTCTAAACAATAATTTTGGATGTCCAATGTTGACTTTGTATAAACCCCAAAGTCGCAGATTTGTATTTTATCTGCGTTTAATTTTAATTTGGACTTCGCTATTCAAATAATGATTGTGACATATAAATCACTCTACTAAATTTACATCCTTTTACAGTCCTTTAAATTTTACATCACACTAATTTATAGTAACACCAAAGCACTTTGAAATTAAATGTTCACATTAGCAAATATTTCAAAACACTCTAAGAGTTTATTCCGAGTTATAAGCTAGAGATTTACTGCAAGAATGTGTAACATAAAAAGGTAGACGGAGTTAAAAATAAACTCTTAAGATACATAATAACATAACGAGTACAACTCTTAAAATTCAATAAATACTGGTTATGTCCTTAAAACTGTTATCATACTTCGACATTTTCAACTTTTGAGTACTATTTGAACGCACATGAAATATGTGATAATTTGAAAGAAATGTAATTAATAATATTTCAGTATCATTTTAAATGCAATTAATCATATATTCATGACAATTTGAAAAACAATTAATTGTATTTACAACATATAACTTTAGGCCCAATAAAATGCAATTCATTGTATTTTAATTGTTACTAATGCCCAATAAAATTCATTTAAAATACAATCGTGTCAAATAAATGAATATCAACCTTTATTTACAAATTTTTCCTAAATAAAATTATTTACAAAACATTTGTAAAATTGCCTGAGAAGCTTTTAAAAACTGAATAAATAAATTTTAATATGTATTTTATGTCTTTAATAATTGAAATTTTTTGTTAAGGTGAACTATTCAAGAACATTTAATTGTTCATTGTTAATTGCTTCTTTTATTACAATATTAAAACATTTAAAAGTGGTTTTTCCATAAGACATAATTCTGTCCATTTAAATTAGCTGACTAAAGATATCCAAATTGGCTGATTAACTAAGGGATTAGGGAGCTTTTTTTTAATCCAAAGGTTGCAGGTTCAATCCTGAAATTCAGAACTTTTTTATTTTAAGAAATTTTACAAAGCTGCCTTTGTTAATTGGGTTATGAATTAATGATCCTGACAAATGACTTAGGTGGTCTGTGTCATTTTAACAACGCTGCAACTCAACCGATACATCACACTCAACCTTCAGACACATGTATGATATATGCAGTTACACATAGTTTAAATACACACAAAACACACCGGATTGTATGGGCGCCTTCAATCAAGTATAAAGAAATTATGAATTTAATTAAACAGTGCAGTTTCATCAAACAAACAGCTCATATTAAACTCTAACAAATTAAAAAAAATAATTTAATTTTACAAAAAGAAAGAAAGATAACACTGCGACTGACGTTTCTTTTGAAGGTAAAAATAAAATTTATCTCTTGAATCTCAAACTTTTTAATGAGTTGCGCAAACTTTGATAAGTTAATTAACGTTTCATGTAATATAATTTAGCTATTAAAATCATAAATGAACGTTAATCTGGTTTAACTTGTTATTCTTTTAACTTGAGTAAGAAAAACGAACATTTCATTTTTTCTCTTCATAATAATCAGTCGGTACACTTGATGGATGCTATACACTTCAAATAGTTCGTTGGCATTTTTAATAATATTTTTAATAAAATAGACACACACACACACACACACATATATATATATATATATATATATATATATTTACTATTACTTTCAAGCATTTTGCACTTAAAATGGTACTTAATGATAAACAAACTTTATGATTAAAAATAATATTTTATATATATATATATATATATATATATATATATATATATATATATATATATTTGTGATGCAGTTAAGTTTCATCACGAAATATGTTATTGCATTAAAATAGTGGAGATCACGTAAACTTTATCTAAAGCTCAGCACAAAGTAAGGTTAATAATAATGTACTTCAGCTGACAACCCAGATGGCTTCTATTTTTGAACCAATTTCCTGTATATATGTGAAGCTTTCGCATGACAGTTACAACACAGTCTTTAATATCCGGGGTTTTCTCTGGTTTTTTATTTTTTTTTTTATTGTAGTAAGAGGGGAACCTTAAGATCCCTGGAGCACTAAAACACCGTTCTTTCTAATTCATATGTAATTCATATAATTATAATTCATATATATATATGAATGAGAACGGTGTTTTTGGGTTTTCAAAGTGGTAACAATTTGGGTTTTTTGCATTTTTACACAAATTTTTCAAATTTAACAATTTGCATTAAGACCGCTTAAAAGAGCTATAAAATAAAGCAATTTGTACTTCGAATTTTAACCTACCTTTACTAATAACCTCTCTATCTCAATTTTTGTTGTTATAACTTGATAAGATCTGGTATGAAACCTTCTTGGGGTAAGGATCAATCTATATTCGCTTAAAAAATCCATATGGCGGCAAACCTACGTATCAACCTACGTATCTTGTTTCCCATGGGGTTTTTATGGAAGATAAAAATAATTACTGGATCTTGATAAAATGTGGTATGAACCTTTTCTAGGTAGTAAATAACCTATTGTTGCTTATAAAACCCCAAATGCAACAAACCTATATACAAAATCCCTATATAATATTCATGGTTAAAATAAAGAAATGAAAAAAAAATTACTGCAAATTAGCTTAGTTGGTCTGCTGGGACAGGAGTATTTAATATATTTGAGTATATTGGAGTATTTGATATTGTTTTGTCGAAGTACATAGTTAATACTACGAAAGCAATCATAGTATTTAATATGTTACACGAAAATTAAGCCATACTATTTTTTTATCATAATTATCTAATAATATAGTTGACTTTTTCTAAACTAAATTTTTACTTTATTCGCGCATCACAACCCAGGTGAAGATAGTTTTTGGGAAGCTTCCAGCTTCAACCCCTCCCACCACAACACATTGGAACATATGGCCGACGAGTTTATCCCATCAAAAGTCTTACAACATCAGAAACAACTGTTAGTATTAACAGTTAGTTAACCTAGATACAGATTTATACAGGTTTACTGGACGGTTATATTTTAACAGGTGGCGTTTCACCTAGTTGTACATGATTAACTTTAATATCTTGTGTTCATGATTTATATGCTCTAACTAAAAAATATGTAAAGAGTATACTGTTTTTTTTTTTTTTTTTTTTTTTTTTTTTTTTTTTTTTTTTTTTTTGTAGTTTAACTAAATCTTGTCGTGTGACCAACAGGGGCAGTAACATCACATGGGGTGATGTTGAATTGGGCCCGCAGTCAGTTAGTGTTGTCAAAAGGGACTATTGAATTTTGACCGTAGTCAGTTCGGAGGTAGTGTTGAATTGGTCCAATCATGACCTTTAAAACATGACTTAGGGGTCGTCCATAAATTTCGTCATCTGAAATAAGGGGGGGGGAGGGTCCAGATTGAAAATGACGGTAAGGTGATGTGCAAGGGGGGGGGGTCTTCTTTGATATGATGTCATTTTAAATACGATTTTTATATCAAATTTTAACAGTAAAACAATTATAAATTCTAACACAACTCAACTATTATAAAATGATTATCTATAAAATACATTAGACTATTTTAAACGCGTTTATTTATAGTTTATTTTTCCATTGAGACAGTTATTTTGGCTTTATTTCTGAAGGTAAATTTAGATTTGATTAGTAAGTTTTTTTTAGTTTATCATGTAATGTTTAAAAAACATTATTTTTACTTAAAACGGAGGTTTGTTAAAAATGACGTCATTTTCCCGAAAAGGGAGGTCGGGTCAGACAAAAAATTATGATGGTAGGATGATTTTAGGGAGGGGGGGAGGGTTCAAAAACGGCCAAAAAGTGATGACGTAATTTATGGCCCTACAATTAATTATCAAACAGCCAGTTGTATAATTGAGACTTTTGCTTTTTATATCAATATAAATAATCGTGATTTAATATTGTATTTGTGCACAAAATTATAAAACTCCCTGGCCACACAGAAGTTCAGCATATTTTAATTGTTTGAAACATCTCCTTTAAAAAAAAATAGATAGTTCGTAGCTGCATTATTATTTCAATGATTATTGTTGTTATTATTGTTTGAATTCAATTCACGTTAATTTTTACGCTCTACAGGATTTTAAAGTTTCAATGATATTCTAATTGAAAAAGAGGAAGTGGTTGATCATTGTAAATCATTACAAAGTGATCATTGATCATTGCGAAGTGATCATTGTGAATCATTGAAAGTGGTTGAAGCTGTTGCAATAACAAATAATAACAAATAAAGAAGAAATGCTAATAGCCTTTATGTTTAAGGTATGAAATATTTTTTTAGCTAATAGGATGAACTGGGTCCAGGTCAACTGAAATTTTGGGCCATCTCTAGTAATAGTTGAAAGATGAAAGCACAGTAGGTTTTATAAATTTTATGTTTATTTAGTTAAGTTTTATTGTAATTATTTCCTTTAATTATGATTTATTTCTAGTTCTATCATAAATAACAATGAAAACTAATGTCTGATCACTTGACAATTCTAATGTTGCCCCCCCCCCCGATCACCTAACCAAATTTGATGATCATTTAATGATAAATGTTGCCCGACGGACTGGGGGCCCGATTCAACCCCAACCCTTCGAGGGTTGACGGTATTTCGAATATAAATGTTTTGACCGTGACCAAGTTCACCCGTGTCCCTTCATCTTCACCACTCTTGATGACTTAGAACCGAAAGTAGATTGTCATGTTCATGTTTCTGTTTGGCAGCTTTAGTCACAATTGATAAGTAATGACATTCGTTTTAATGCCACCAGAAAATAGTAATATTTTAGTTAACCTTCGAAAGATGAATAAAGCTAAGAAGTAGTTGTTGTAGGGCCCGACATAAACCACCTCCAAATTCCTCTTTATGGTGCCCCGGTCGCATTACACCGGTCAGACGACCGGTTATATTTTGTTGTGCAATAAAACCGTGAATTTCTTCCAGTATGTCATTCTATGTGTGCTTAACCCTCTTATAAATGTTTACAACAAAAAAGACGAAAATCGGGGTCTTTTTTGGAATGTCCCGCATTTTTAAACAATTTTCTATTGAGTTCCCACATAATGGAAATGGTTAAGACACCTAACCTAACCTAACCTAGGCTGTCCCACAGCTATCCCGCGACTGACCCGCCGGAAGAGCCGCGGGCAGTTAGGTTAGGTTAGATTAGGTTAGGTTAGGTCAAGTTGGAATGTCCCCGCATTTTTAAATAATTTTCTATTGCCTTCAACATGTCTAAGGAATGTACTGCAGGATATTATAAACTAGAAACATGATGACGACTGAATATGTAAGCCGAGCGCGCAACCTTTTATCAGCCTACCGATAAGCAGGTGAAGGACCCAAAGAAAATCATACTGATAATGATCACGATAAAATAACTTCCCACTTGACTACCAGTCGTGTCTTAACCATTTCCATTATGTGGGAATGCAATAGAAAATTGTTTTAAAATGCGGGGACGTTCCAAAAAAGACACAAAAATCGTTCAATTGCAAAATGCAGCATGAAACACCAATGACCTACTGATAAATAATTATATTTTTAACAACTTCTACGTAGATTAGCTTCCTAGGCATGTGTATTTCTTTGCCTCGTTTTCCCAGGTTTGATTATAGTGTTATAAATACGCGCATACCGTTAGAGTGTAGGATCTTGCTCATGAGCAGAAACTCATTATAATTCTCCTTGTCTTTCCCACGTCCATCTTGAGGCTGTCACTTTGTTTGTTTTTATGAATACGTTGTTTAATGTAGTTTACTGCCTGAGAAAACTTATCGTCGAAAAAAACAAAGTTACAAACATTTTGGTAATCGTCATAGTAACTGATCTCAGTGGAGGCCCGGTGAAGAAGATTATTGCTCCTTATCCTTGGACTAATGTAAACTAAAATATGTAGATCATGGTTTTGTAATAGTGTTTTAAGTGTTATAATCTAATCAAGAAGGCTGTGGGATTTTTTTTCTTTCTAAGTAAAACCATGGAAATTTGAGTACAGTAAATTAAGTTCCTAAAGTAATTGTGGCAATATGATACCAGGCAACAATATCAAAATGTCGCTCCTTAAGAGAGCTGTTATTCTTATGAGCATGTTCTATTGTAATACGCTGTGATTTTAATAAAGTAATTTGAAACTTAACTTAAAAAAAGTCTAAGATAAAACTTTGTTTAAAAAATCATAAAGTACCTGATCCAAGTAGAGTTTTTGATTCTAAATGAAAATAAAAAAATAAAAACCGTTTTCGAATATTGTTTCTAATATTGGATTGTAAACATGATTCTGAAGAAGACAAGATTTTTTCGAACAAGAACTATGGATGTCTAGTGTTGATTTCGCATAAACCCGGCTTTGTACTATTGGTATGAGTTGGAATAAATAAATGAATAAACTATTCACATCGGCCGTTTATAGCTATGGTCCCGTAAAATGTCAATGAATGTTAATTTTATTCAAGAAGGACATTTAATTGAAGGTTAATAAATGGTAGCAGACACAGGAAAACAGGTGTTTCACTTAAACAACATTTTTTTACTAATTGTATACAGATTATTTCAATGGATTTTTTGTCGAATTACGATCCATTGTGATCTCTAGCTTATGTTATTCCTAATATCGTAATATTACATTTTCTAGTAGTGTAATCGACTACTTTTTATTACATAATTTTAGTAGAGTGGTAATGCAATATAGTGTGCTATTTTGAAATTTACTAGCGTATAATGGAGAAAACTTACCAAAATTCATCACAACATACAGAATTTAAAAAAAGATTATTAACATAAATGTATGTTACACATCTATATTGTTATTAATTTTTTCATCTTCTGTAAAATATTAAATCAACATTCACATTTTAGCTAAACACCTATTTTACCTAAAAGGTATTACTTTGAACTCTGATTAAGTAAAGAACGTACAGAATTCTGCCAGTTCTAGGAAATATGTTCGTAAGATTTAACTTTAGAAACAAAATGAGTTAAAAAAGAAACTCTTGAGAAAGCTACCAGATTTGTTTAACCAATTTGAATGGTGACTTTTTTGGCCTCTTTCGACCCTAGTTATTATCTGCCATTTAAGAGGGCTTTGTTTGGTTTTAAAAGTAATTTTCCAAGTCTTTTATTTAATTTCTTTAAATACTCTCATGTTTTAAAACTCAATTTTAAGTATTGTTACGGATAAAGTTATTCAGTAAACTAATTTAAAAAAATATATAAATTAATTTTTGTAATTTTATTACTAACTATAATTTGGTGATGAATATTTTTACTGTGACAGTTATGTAAAAACCTTTAACTTTTCAAGGCACTCTGATTATAGTTAATCTTTTCAGATATATCAAGAACTATTAATTTGTGACAAAAAATGAAAAAAAATATTCGCACTATTGAAGTTGTTTATTTTAAATTCCAAATCTCAAATAAACATAAATAGTTACCATTTATTAGGTCAAATTATGGAGGATTGTTAGTGGTTTAAGTATATGAACTAACATTTATTAAATAAAACATGTTTAGAATTCAATTTTTTTATTTAAAATTCATGTTAAAATTCAAAAACAATTCGAGAGCGATACCAAGATATATGAGGTACATTATGTATTAAGTATTTTGGTCCATCCACCATCCTATGTTAATATTTTTAGTTGTTATAAGACGCTTCGAGTTCGATTCATTGGAACCAGCAATGTCGATTTATTGAAGATTATTCTACTTCAACAAATTTGATTTGAAAAACTATTATAGTTTTTATGCAACATCTAAACTACTTAATTATTGGCTTAATACTGAATAAAATATTCATTAAATTGTTATTTCCGATCTTTTTATTAACTTTTGCCATGGGATGTAAATTTCAAAATACTCTCACCACACTTATCGCGGTATTAATCATTTATCTCTCCCTTAGCCACTCACTGTATCCTCTAAACGCTGCTTTGCGGTGTAGTGACCGCTAAGCCTTAGTTGGACAGGCTTGCAGCTGATTAAAGGTTTAGATCCCACATTTAAATCTTACATTGTGGACTAATCCATAGAAATATTTTCTCTTTTTATTAAAAATAAACATTTTTGATATGATATTATAATTGTAAATTATATTGTATATGTTATTATTTATTATCCCATATAAACTTACGCACAGTACAACTCTCATACAATCTTAGTTGAATAGTACTTAGTATTTGTTGGAATTGTAATAGTAAATGTGAGTTAATTTAGTATGTATTGAAGTTTTTTCCAACCACTGTGTTTTTTTCATATAGTAATTTGTGTAATCTTAGCTAGAAATAATGGAAAAATTCACGTTTGTAAAAGTGAGGTCATTATATCAAACTTTCCCTCAATATACTTAAGCAATTTTCTATTCTGAAATGTATTTATACTTTGACATGTATCCATATGTCTTTCTCCATCTGTATACTAAAACTTATAATAAATTTCTATGTAAAAATTATGAATTTATTTAACTATAAAAATATATTATGTAAGTAAAAAATAAATTACTATAAAAACTAATTAATAATAATGAAAACACAATGTTACTAATAAAAAAATTACAATAAGACCAATCGATGTAATTATAAAACAACAGCTATATGGCGGTGCTCATTGCAACACATAATATATTAATTTTTAGTAACTTTCAATGATTTACCTAGTTTTGAATATTAATGCAATCTACAAGGCTCCCAAGTGATACCCAAAATCCCATAAACTTTTATAAACATGATAGATAGTATCAAGACCAGGATTTTTACCGTTTCCTATCAAAACTTCATAAATGCCTCAGGATATACAAACTCACAAAAAAATAAAATAAAATATTAGAAGGTGATACTGATAAACCTTATCGTCATATTTTGCAGCTATGAACTCATATCACAAATAACCATTACATTTCAAAATACCTATCAATAATCTGTGGTGAAACAATAATCCAGCTCTAGTTATATAAAACTAGTTCCCAAGTTTATTAAAGAACGAATTATATTGTAAGCATAACTGGTGTACAACATACGGAATTGCTATCAAGTTGAAAATTGATAATAATCCTTTCGGAATATTCAACATCAAGGTCAATGCCGGAGACAAGCTCCAGCTCTCTCTTTCACTCACAATGTTAACCATGGCTCCACAACGTGGCCTTGCTGTCAGGGGAGTCTCATACCTTATAATGACTTCATCAAACAACATTAGGGACAGTGAAACATTTAACCTGGATAAACCCGAGACAGTTTGGCCCAGCTCCAGCTCCCCCTCACTCACAATGTTAACCGTGGCTCCACAACGGAGCCATCCCATGACTAAGACATGTTAATTTTTTGTTCCTCGTTAATTTGCTCCACTTTACCCACGATTCCCATGGTTTCCTTGGTTACTAGTTTTAGCTATCCTGATTGGTCCCAACAAGCTTAAAACATTACAGATTATACATTTAAAACATATGATTAATTTTTTTTTTTTTTTTTTTTTTATTACTTTGATTTGATAGTTTGTGAAATAGGTGACCATAGAAACGTTGAAGGGGTGTGGGTAAAAAGGCGAATAACTAGTGCAAAAGTGTAGACAAAGGACTGGTTACCAAGAAATCGGTGAGAATCGATGGTAAAATCTCACCAATTAACAGGAAACAAACTTCTCTATCTTGGTAGTACACTATGTCTAGTTTAACCACTTTAGCTTACGTCTAATAAATCATGAGAGGTACTCAAGTAGGCATCTCATATAATTTCCATTGAAAATAAAGCTTTCACTTTTATCCTTCATCACTCCTACATTAGCAGTAACAATAGGTAGCTTTTTCATATTTTGCATATAAGTTTCAAATTAATTGTTAGGATGCAGTTACGATACCACGTTTATCCCAAACATGAAAATTTGAGCAAAAACAAAAAGTTTATATCTCTGCAGTACAATGTAGAACGTCCAGTACTCTACGACCAGTTCCAGTCTGCCAAGTCATTTACCAGTTTGAGCTCCGACGTTCAATCCAGGTCAAATGGATAAGCACTACAACTACTTGTGGTCAAACTCGTTATATCGTAGCATTACACTCAACAAGTCCAGTGGTTTTGTAGGTTACCGGGCGACTGTGAAGGGGAAGATATGGCTGGAGGGCGTCCAGAACACTTACTGGCCTGACCCTAATGGTGGAACCACAAGATAATGTTAATGTTCACTCCGGCCGGGGAAAAATCATCAACATTGTCGGAATGGCAATCTCAAAGTTATCGAAGGTGGTTGAACATTTATTTCACTTATGATACTAAAATATAAACAATACATTAAAGTTGAAATACATACTTGGCTATTTATAAAAAATAGGGCCACAGATTATACAAATTTTAAACATTAGAAACAATTTTGTAATAAAAATGATATATTATTATTAATTTGTACGTCCTAACTACTACTTGTTTTTAGTATTGGGTTTGGAGATCTCGTTTTTGACAATTGGAAATTCTTGATGCTCGTAGGAATACAAGATAAAGTGGGGGTAATGATAGGTTCAGTAAATTTTACGATTCAAAACGCACTTTGTGTAACATAATTACTTGCTTCAATTGTTGAAAATTATTTAATTTAAAACATTAAGTAAACATACAAACACATGAATAAAATAGTTTTTATAACGTACTAAAACTTATGTGATGGAACTTGGTCGGTTCGGCTACATACATCCTTACTGAGAGTCCCCCATATTTATAAGGGTTGAAATAGACTTAACTGGGTACCCTATATGATGTTTCCTACGACTTAATATGATTAAGGCTGTAATTTTTAACACCATACTACCATTTTCAATCTTTAAATAAGGTAATAAATGACAAATAGAAATGTTTAACACTGAGAATAATAATAATTAGCTAGTAGCCCTATGGTTTTATTAGCCTCGACTATGAATTATATAGTTTACTCTTTATATGGTCATTTTTACTATAAATTTTAAATTTAAAATACCATTTTATTTCACCTACAAAGCTGAACGTTAGCATGCATATTATCAGATGGTATATGGAACACAATTAAGTTAATGATCAGTTTCGAGTGGTTAAAATGCACGGTGTTTCTTCACAATTGTAAATTTTAAACAAATCTCTCCAAAACAATTAAAACTGTCAAACAAACAAAATAATACATTGTAATTAGTTTGGCTCTGTAACATAGACCATGTTCGACATTTCTTTACATTAAATGGGAGGACTGACATTATCTGAAATGTCATCAATATATCTCTCGCAACAAGGGAATCGTGTATTTGGCCTCATTTATTTGTTCAACGAGTTAAAACTATTTGGTTTATACTAGTTACAAATGTTTTACAAAAAGATGTTCTTCAAGTAAATTTTTTTATTTAATCCACAAATGTATTAATTATTGTTTTAATGTAATATTTTAAATTTTTAGTATGGAAGTTGTATGATTAAAAATAAGGAAACAAGTAAACTGATATTAGTTTCCATTGCTATAAAATTATATATAATAACCATGTACGTTGAGTAAGAGAGCATTTTTTAGTATCGATATTAATATTTTCTACAAAAAATAATCTATTGCAATATTAGTGGTACTAGCTTAACCTCGTAGTTCGGTTAATATTTAGGCCTACTATTGTTGGTAGTTGCGTATGAATGTTTTGATAAAAATTACGTATCATGAGAAGTATTTTTTTATTTTTGTAGATAACTTAAATAGGTTTCTTGAACAGGTGAAATAATATGTTACATATTCAATATAAATATGAAATTCAAGGAGTTTTATTAATAGTCTCTATATTTTACAACAATTAAATACAAGATTTAAAATTTTTAAGAGCTGTTTGAAATGTAAGAAAACATTTTTCACTTGGCTATTTTTAAATTCATACACACCAAAATTGTACATTGCGTAACTTTTCATTAAGTATAAGTTTTTTAAAGAGAAGCTTGATTATAACCTTAAAAATAAAAATCATTGTTCATTGTTAAATTAGCTCTCAATTTTCTATTAATAAAGGTAAATTGTTTAAAATTTATTATAAAGCTAAGAGTTTCCAATAACTCCCTCAGGGGCAGTGGGCTTTCCACTGTACGGGTGTTTCTTGGCGACCCCGGGGTACCTGAGCCAAGCTGTGAGACCCTCCTCACAGTTCTTCCCGAGCTAGGGCCTTTCTTCTCATCTTTCAGGTCTTAGCTCACCGTCTTTATTCTTTCCTGAGCTAACCTTGCTCACCTTCTTGTTTTCGACCCCGAATCAAGGGTGTCTTTCCACCTTCTTTCGACCGGCGCACGCTGGGGGGTCCTGGGAGTGTCCCTGTTGTGTTGCAGGGACTGATGTGTGCCTCGCACTGCCGATGGTCTCCTCCAGTGTGTCGTCAGAAGCCAGCCGCTTCGGACCTTAGTCAGGAAGTGCGGCATGGATGCAGAGATCGGACTCTGCATTGCCACGGTGCGACCCCCAGCACGTCCGGCACATTTTGTGTATCGGTGCTGGGCAAACGGAGGTTTCGGGCCCCAGAGTCCTGGGGTAGGGGTGTCTTATCTCCTACGGGGGGTAGACCTCCGAGGGTGTACCCGCTCCCGGCCAATGAAGGGCCGCCTCTTGCCGCACGATGCGCTGGTGAAACAAAAGTATGGATTTTCAAAACCAAAACACGAAATTAAAGGAGAATGAGCAGGCCGCCTTTAAGCGCAGCTCAAAACTGCAGAGGTCTCCGACCTCGAAGACTGGGACGCCGACGGGGGGAATTAAAGCCTCCCCTCCGCCGATCCCGTTCAAGGCTGCTGGTGTCGCCGGATCGTCGGCCGTAACCGGAAAGGAGAAGGATGAGGTTAAGCTGGGTATGGGGGTGACTGAGCCGGTAACACCTCTAGCCGGGATGCAAGGAATTCCTCCCAGGAAGAGTCCTCTTCGTCCGGCATTCGAGATGCAAATGCTTCGGCAGCAGCAGGACGATGCCAACGAGGAGGAAGACTCATGTCTGAAGAAAATGAACGATCTTTTGAAGGAGATGGCCAAGGCTCTCCTTATTCAGAAGAACGTCAACAAGGCGATTAAGGACGGAATTCCAAAACTCGAGGATTTCCTTGGCGAAATCGAGGAATGCCGGAAGATCAGGCTGAAGGCAGTGAAGCAGGAGCGCGACGTTATGAACCGAGTTATGTCTGCTTCGCCTCAAGCTCATCTGGCTGAGTCCCAGACTCAAGCCAGAAAGCGAAAGAAGAGGCAGAGCGGTTCTTCGCCGGAAAGCCCTGAGCTTGTTGAGGTGGACTCAGTGCCGAGACCGGTTTTTGTCACTGCGGCATCGCAGACATCTCCTGTCCAGGCTACTCAATCCGCCCCGGGCGCTGTCGCGATTCCAGCGGCTACTCCTGCAGAGGTTCCTGCTCCGGCGGCTAATCCTGTCTTGGCAGCAAACTCTGCCTCAACACCTTTGGGGGGCTGGAAGACGCGCCTGTCTAAGAAAGAAAGGAGGAGGCAGAAGCAAGTGGAGGCAGCTTCGAAAAGTGCGTCGAGGGTGGAGCGGACGCAAGTCTCAAACCCGGTGGGGGAGGCCTCTGGCAAGTCTGTCAGAAAGCCTAAACAACCCAGGCCTAAGAAGCCCAGGACGGAGGCAATCTTGATCAAGCCCTTAGGGGGGCGATCTTTTGCTGATGTTCTGGGTCAGATTAGATCGCAGGCCAAACCGGAAGAGACCGACACCGTTATCAAGTCTATTCGGCGAACCCAGAACGGGGATGTCCTCCTCGAACTGGGGAAGTCGAGTGACAAGATCGGTTTTGCCGCTTCCCTCAAGACTGCACTTGGGGACAAAGGCTCCATCAAGGCCCTAGAACCGAAATGTTCGGTCGAGATTCGGGACCTTGATGCCCTCTCCACCGAAGATGAGGTGACCCGTGCGATCCAGGTGGCACTCCCGGAGATACCGGCTGATGGAGTGAGGGTATGGCTGACAAAGCCTAACCGAAGTCAACTCAGGATGGCTGTTGCTGAGATGGGCGAAAAGCACGCCAATAAGCTGCTTAGCCTTCAGCACCTCAGAGTCGGTTGGGTCAGTTGCAGGCTCAAACGGAGGGTGGTAGTTTCGAGATGCTTCCGCTGTCTCGGTTTCGGCCACTCCTCCCGAAACTGTAACGGGCCCGACAGGAGTGCCAACTGCTTCCAGTGTGGAGGCCAGGGCCACAAACGCAAGGAATGTTCCTCGAGCCCATCCTGCTTCCTCTGCAAGGATTCAGGCTCCAGTGCCCTCGGTCACTTACCCGGGTCTGGTCAGTGCGGTGCCTTCAGAGCCGCACTTGAACAGGCAAAAGGCAGCGGCCGGTAATTCGCATCCTCCAGGCCAATCTTCATAGATCCTGGGGAGCTGATAACCTTCTAGATCAGCTCGCCCGAGAACTTGGTGCTGACGCGCTCCTTACCAGCGAACAGTATCGGGACAGAGACCCAAACATTTGGATCTCCGACAGCCTCGGTACTGCTGCATTTTGGGCGCGTAATACACAGGATGTCTTGGTGCGGAGTCACGGGCGCGGCCGAGGATTCGTCTGGGTTCGGTGTAGGGACGTGACTATCTTCAGTTGCTACCTCACACCCAACGAGGCCGTCCAGGACTTTCGCGACAAGATAGATAGCCTAGAGGAGTGCGTTCTCGGCACCACCGGGCATGTCGTCGTTGGTGGCGATTTCAACGCCAGGGCCGTCGAGTGGGGAATGCCCTCTACCAGCTCCCGGGGGAAATACATCCTGGATTTCATCGCCAGGGCCGGTCTTGTCGTCCTCAACCAGGGCGACACACCTACTTTTCGGCGCCCCGGGCAGAGAGGCACGATCCCTGACGTCACCTTTGCGTCTGAGTCGCTCCTTCCGAGGATCTCTGGCTGGAGGGTTGTCGAGGACTACACGGGTAGCGACCACCAATACATCGTGTTTGACCTGCATGATCAGGCAAATCGTCGAGTTTCCGCATCTCGGGAAGGGCCACGCCGGTGGAACACCAACAAACTGGACGTGGTCAAGTTCACCGAAGTCATCTCTCGGGGAGCGCAGGGGAATCCTGGTGAGGCTGGAGCCGAGGCACTAGTAACATCCACGATGGAACTTATCGTCTCGGCCTGCGACCAGTCTATGCCGCGAAGGAAACCCCGACGCGACAAACAACCCGTTTACTGGTGGACTGAAGAGATTGCGGAACTCAGAAGAACATGTTTAAGAACTAGACGAGCCGCCACTAGAGCGAGAATTCCCGCAGACAGAGTTCGTAAGTCGGAGGCCTATAAAGCTGCGAGAAAATCTCTCCGCCAGGCGATCAACAGGAGCAAGGCGAATAGCTGGAGGAGACTTCGTGACGACGTTGATTCCGACCCGTGGGGCCTGGGTTACAAACTTGTAACACAGAAACTCGGCGCCCGCTCTCCACCTTCCATCATGGAGGGCGCCACCATGGGGAGGATCGTCGCTGCGTTGTTTCCTGAACATCCACAGCGACCGCCGGTTGACTTCGGACGGGTAGAGGACGTTCCACTTTTCACTTTCGAGGAGCTGGAAACCTCCGTTCTCTCCCTGAAGAGCAACAAGGCTCCTGGCCCGGATGGGATTCCCAGTGAGGCTTTAAAGAAAGTATTTTTAATCAACGCTGACTTGTTGTTGAGAATGTACAATGCCTGTTTGGTAGAAGGGGTGTTTCCGGCTCCCTGGAAAACAGCCAGGCTTGTACTGATCAGCAAGGGCAAAGGTGATCCCGAGCTGCCGTCGTCCCACAGGCCTCTCTGCATGTTGGACACGGCTGGGAAGCTGTTCGAGAAGCTGATCCGTTCCCGCCTGACTTCTGCCGTGGAAGCTGCCGGGGACTTATGCCCCCGTCAGTACGGCTTCAGAAAGGGACGGTCAACGATCGACGCTGTCACCGAAGTTCAGAGAGCTGTGGAGAGAGCCGAGAGCCACAACCATTTCTCCCGCCGAGTAGTGCTTCTTGTTACGCTTGATGTCAAGAATGCCTTCAACTCGGCGAGGTGGGTCGATATGTTGGATGCGCTTCGCAACACCTTTCGTATTCCTGCATATCTGTTGCGGCTCGTCGAGGATTATCTACGCTCTCGAAGCCTGATTTATGACACGAGGGACGGAACGCGGACGATGGAAGTCACTTCTGGTGCCGCACAAGGTTCAATACTCGGCCCGGATCTCTGGAACGTTGCCTATGACAGCCTCCTGAGGTCCGAGATGCCTGAGGAAACCACTTTGGTTGGGTACGCCGATGACGTCGCAGCTCTCATTGCTGCACGCAACGTTGAGCTGGCCCAACTGAAGTTGAACCGAGTTATGCGGGTGGTCAACAACTGGATGTCCGATCACGGTCTCTCACTTGCTCTCAGTAAGACGGAGATCGTGATTCTTACGAAGAAGAGGATCGACACCGTCGTCCCGTTTCGAGTGGGAAGGGAGGTGGTCACATCAACTCGTGCCGCCAAATACCTCGGGGTTATGGTGGACACCAAGTTAAGCTGGAGGGATCAGATCTTCCGTACAGCGGACAAGGCCGCTAAGGTAGTGACTTACCTTAGTAGGCTGATGGCCAATGTCGGGGGTCCCCGATCCAGCAGAAGACGTCTGTTGATGTCCGCGGTCCAGTCCGTGCTTCTTTACGGGGCAGAGGTGTGGGCAGGCGCTCTAGATAAGGAGTGCTACAGGTTGCGACTCGCCCGGGTTCAGCGTCAAGCTGCGCTCCGGGTGTGTTCCGCCTACCGGACAGTGTCCGAGCCTGCCGTCCTGGTGGTCGCCGGAGTCATCCCTGTCAAGCTCTTGGCAGGGGAGAGGAAAGCGATTTATCAGAGACAAGGCGAGATCGGCAAGGACACGGCAAGAACAGAAGAGCGCTCCCGAACCTACCAGCAGTGGCAACACAGCTGGGAGCACGACACCCGAGGACGATGGACTGCGCGACTTATCAAGCAGGTCCAACCATGGGTGGAACGGCGGCATGGGGAGGTGGACTACTACCTGACCCAATTTTTGACAGGTCACGGCTATTTTCGGTCGTACCTGAACCGTATGGGAAAGACCGGTTCACCGGACTGCATTTATTGCCCGGGTGTTCCCGACGATGCGGAACACACATTCTTCCGCTGTCCCCGTTGGGAAGGGCCCCGCCTGGAGGCCACACAAATCTTTGGTGCATTTTCGGTGGACTCGGTCTGCCAAAAGATTTTGGAGGATGAGGGCAACTGGGATTGTTTGTCACAGTTCGTCCGGGGCATCCTCCTGGAAAAGAAAACCGATCTGGACCGTGAAGTGGCCCAGATCCCTTGATCGAGCGGCTGGATAAGGAGCGAGCCCCACGGGCGTAAGCCAAATTTAGGCCTAGCCTGACGTAATGTGACAAACAATTCCAGGTTAGATTCCTAAAGAGTAGAGGAGGTTTTTTAGTGGGTAAACTCGTTTTTAGGGGAGCCCCACACTACAGGCTGGCCACCTGTGTGCGTAATGCATTTTTCCCCCTCTCCCTCAAAAAAAAAAAAAAAAATAAAAAAAAATAAAAAAAAATAACTTGTAAACAATTTTTATATATTTAAAGTAATTTAAAAAATTATATGAATATAAATATACATTTACACATATATTTAACCAATATCATTATAAACTTCTACACATTTTGCTAACGTAATATTTTATTAAAATGAACACTTTAAAATGACAAAAAATTGTACCACATTTATATGAAATTGGTGTTCTTTTATTTAGTACCAGGGGGACCGAGCTTATTCTCGGTAAAACTATTAAATTTGTTTCTCACACAAAGCTCATTCGCTCCGCTCACTCGCCCTCTTCCTTTTCAAGGCGAGCTCGTTTGCTTCGCTCACCCACCAGGCTGAAGGGTACTGCACTACTGCACTTTGGTATAATTTTTCTAAACCACGGGTTAAAGTTGTAACTCATTGATTTATATCTACAGTTATCAGCTGATATAGTTTAATTTAAAAATCTCCATAAGTATAACATGGAAACTTTGAAGTGCTCTAGGACGAAAATCTGATTTTTCCCAGACACGGTACCAGCTCCAATCGATTTCTCGCAATTGAAACCCCTATATTAAAAAAAAATCTTTGGAGATAGGAAAAAGTTTGATCGTACAAACACTGCTTGTTTTAGAGTATAAGATTACCTACTATTAAAATATTAAAAACAGTAAAATTGTTTAATTTAGGCAGTATTAGTATGAAAAAATTTAAGTAAACTCGAATTTCCAAACTGTTTTGCATAGTGGTAGTATACAGGGTCTTGGACATAGCTATTCCATTGGCTGAGCAATTTGAATGCAGATGAGCGCTCAGAAGAGAAACTTTTACCCAATAAATCAGAAGAAGTTTGCTGCAGTGCTTGGACTCTGTTAAGGAGTTGAGGTTACGAGTTAGGGAACGAGTGGATTAGGAAATTATGTAGTCTGTAGTCTGTTCAGTTAGCCTATATGTATGTATGTTTACATAACTAATTAATACCCAATTTATCTTTAAGGATTATTAATAAATTATGAAATTATATATAAAAAAAACTCGTCACATCTCGATAGGGATGTTATTTTTATGGAGCTAAAGATGAACTTTAATTGCCTCTAGCTACCTAACCTTTACGTTCAGAGAAAAATAAGAGAGAATACAAAAGTCTTAAATTTGACTGCTTAATTTGAATCCGTCATAAAAACGAGGTGTTCCATCCATAATAACAGCTCACTTTCCTATAAATGACAATAGGACATGTTTCTCTATAAGTTTATCCATAGTAATGAACAATGTATAATTAAAATAAATTACTTACCCTGGCCTCGCAACTTTACTCAAGTTGCAATGCCAAACCCCGAAGAATCATCAATGAGGTGAGCTAGTTCGATGCACTTACTCGCCTCTAACCAATAATACGCTTGAATATTTTATGACAGATCCTTACTGAGTACTCTATATGAGAACAGCTATTTTAAATTACACTAGGGGGCCCGTGCAGCGCTATGCGCTGCTTTTGTCAAGAGTACCTGGTGATCAAACCTTGCTCCATGGTAATTTACCGAGTTACTTTGAATGAAAATTAAATGTTGTGAAAATCAGAGTACACCATATTGGTGTTTCATCAATCGATCTTCATCAATAATTCTCCAACTTCTCAATGTGATAGTGTTGAGATTTGGTGGTTGTTCTTTTAGATCCAAAGTAGCTAGAATTAAGTAATGGTTCTTATGCCGATTTGTTTTAGAGCCTCTGCCTAAAAACTCCTATAAAATTTAGAATAAATTCACAGATGTTGGATCTAGATAGTTCATCAAACAAAAAACGTAAAGAAACATCAACGGAAAAATCAATTGTTAATTACAACTCCCCGGTCGTGTATGAGCTATGCAGCTCTCACTGCTACTGTTCTTTTTTCTAGGAATGTATGAGTTAGTAGGCTCCATAGTGAATTAGCTAAGGCCGTTATTACACTATCATAGTTATATGCCATAGATCTATTATAATATATCTTTGATCAAAAATATTACAGTGTAATTGGTCATATATTATAATAGTTTTCCTTAATTATATTTCTATGATCATTACGATCAATGTTAAAATAAAACATGAGTACCCTTTTAATTTCATTTTTATTGCACAACATGTTTCGACTATTAAGTCATTTTCAAGTGCTCATTCTACCTAACCTAATAACAAACTAATATTTTAATGACAAATCCCAGATGTTTTTTAGTTTTTCTTGATTTTAATTCTTCAGTGGTAAAATCGTTTTTTATCTTTCTTTAAATCTAATATTTTTTCAAATATAGGATTTCTGGCTGGGAATTGAATTGCATTCAAAATATTGTCTTTGTCAGTTTGGCAACTTTCATATATGTATAATTCTTCTTTTTTGTCCATCTTTTTACCTTTTGTTTCAAATTCAAGTATGGTCATGTTTTCTTTGCATGTTTTATAGGTGTGGTCCGTCTTTAGAATATGATCAGCATAGGTAGATTTTTGAGTAGTCTTGTTGTTTGATTTTATCGCTTGGATATGCTCGTTATACCTCTTCTGGAAACTTCTACCTGTTTGACCTATATAGTATTTAGGACACTCGCTGCAATTGATTTTATAAATACCAGATTTTTCGTAATCATTAGTTTTAATTGTATCTTCTTTGTTAGCTAGTTTGTTTATAAGATTGAATGAGTTATTTCTGGTCCTGTAAGAGAGTTTATAATTTGAGTTGGTGAACGTTTTCCGTATTGCTTTGTTAAGTGTCGAACTATAAGGTACACATAAGTATTCTGATTTTTTGTTTTCCCCATGAGTGTTTTTTTGAAGATTTTCTTTTTTCTTTTTTATTAAGTTATCAATAAGTTTTGTTTGATAACCATTACATTTTGCTATGGTTTTGATCGTCTTTACTTCTTCATCGTAGTCTTTTTGGTTCATGGGGATTTTAATTAGACGATTAACTAATGAGTGAAAGGTGGCCATTTTGTGTTGCCACGGATGATTGGATTTAGATGGTATTATGAGGTCTGTTTGGGTAGGTTTTCTAAATATTTTGAAAGCAAGTTTGTTATTTTCTTTTCTAATTGATAAATCCAAATAATTGATTTCAATATTTTGAACTTTCATTGTGAATTTAATAGTATTTGAAATGCTGTTCAAGTAATTTAATAGATCGTTGGGAGTGAAGTTGTCATCATTTTCAAAGATACAAAAGATGTCATCAACATATCTTTTCCAAAAAACAATTTTATTCTTTAATGGATTGGAATCATTGATTATTTTGGTTGATTCTAAATGTTGCATGAAAAGATTTGCCATTATACCAGATAAGGGCGAACCCATCGCTAGACCTTCTTTTTGTTTGTAAAATTGGGAATTGTATTTGAAGTAGTTTTGACTAACTGCTACTTTTGTCAATGATGCAATTTCTTTAACATTTTCAGGACTTAGATTTGGGTTATTTGACAAGTTATCTTTAAGAATGGCTATGGTTTCATTAACAGGAATGTTGGAATACATATCTGTTACATCAAACGAAATGAATATTGTATTTTTGGGTAAATCTACATTTTTAGTTTCTTCTACAAGTTCTAAGCTGTTAGAGAGGCTACAATTATTTTCTATGTATATATTATTTTTTATCTTACCATTCAAAAACTTTGAAAGATTATAACAGGGAGCATTACGATAATTTACAACTGGTCTGATGGGGACGTTTACTTTATGTGTTTTGGGTTGTCCCTTAAGTATTGGTGCTTGAGGTTTTATCATTTTCAGCTTATGTTTTTCTTTTTCTGGTATTATTTTACTCTTCGATATAGCACTGTTCGTTTGCTTATGAAATTCTGGAGTTGGATCAGTTTTGAGCTTTTGAAATGCATTGTTGTTTAAAAAGTCTTCAACCTTCTCATTATAGTTGTTCTTATTTAGTATTACTGTGCTGTTGCTTTTGTCTGCTTTTGCTATTACCGCATCATTGTCTTTAAGTTTTTTAGCTATATTTCTTATTGTATTCATTTCTTTTTTTGCATTCCTTATATTTATATTCCTTTTGGATTTTATACCAGTTTTGTCAAGTTCATGGGTAAAATTATGGCGTATTTTTTCTTGGTCTTCTTTACATTTTTTTCTAATGGACGACTCTAAGTCTATTAGTTGATTTTCAATTTCATTTTTTTGAAAGTCTAGATTGACATTGTTAATAGATTTACTTAACATTTCAATCTCTTCTTCATTAAAATCAATGTCTGTCATGTTTTGTATCGTAGGTTGAAAGCGTTTAGTTTCTTCATCATCTGTATCTGGTTTTTGTATGGATATTAGTTTCTGGATCTTTTTTATGTGCTTCTGTTTCTTTTTGTTTAGAATTGGCTTACACCAGCTATTTATATCTTGATAAAACTCTTCTATTGAATCAGGATGGAATTTTTCATTAATTTGGCTTTGGATTGATTCAATGTTCATTTTTGTTGCGTTCAGTTTGGAGTAAAGAAAATTAATTTCCTCTTTTATCCATATTTTCTTAGTTATTGCAACAGTTTTTTGAGCTGATGGCGTTTTTACCTTTGTGTTTAGTTGCATTGGGAATAATATTTTCCTTTAAGCATCTTTTATTGAACTTTATATCTTCTTTTATAGAGTCATGTTTCAATGTTAGGTATTTGAGTTTGCGAATTATTCTTTGGTGGTTAGCCATTTGTATTGATTTAAATTCACTTGTAAGGGCTACTGTATCTATTACGATCAATGTTAAAATAAAACATGAGTACCCTTTTAATTTCATTTTTATTGCACAACATGTTTCGACTATTAAGTCATTTTCAAGTGCTCATTCTACCTAACCTAATAACAAACTAATATTTTAATGACAAATCTCAGATGTTTTTTAGTTTTTCTTGATTTTAATTCTTCAGTGGTAAAATCGTTTTTTATCTTTCTTTAAATCTAATATTTTTTCAAATATAGGATTTCTGGCTGGGAATTGAATTGCATTCAAAATATTGTTTTTGTCAGTTTGGCAACTTTCATATATGTATAATTCTTCTTTTATGTCCATCTTTTTACCTTTTGTTTCAAATTCAAGTATGGTCATGTTTTCTTTGCATGTTTTATAGGTGTGGTCCGTCTTTAGAATATGATCAGCATAGGTAGATTTTTGAGTAGTCTTGTTGTTTGATTTTATCGCTTGGATATGCTCGTTATACCTCTTCTGGAAACTTCTACCTGTTTGACCTATATAGTATTTAGGACACTCGCTGCAATTGATTTTATAAATACCAGATTTTTCGTAATCATTAGTTTTAATTGTATCTTCTTTGTTAGCTAGTTTGTTTATAAGATTAAATGAGTTATTTCTGGTCCTGTAAGAGAGTTTATAATTTGAGTTGGTGAACGTTTTCCGTATTGCTTTGTTAAGTGTCGAACTATAAGGTACACATAAGTATTCTGATTTTTTGTTTTCCCCATGAGTGTTTTTTTTGAAGATTTTCTTTTTTCTTTTTTATTAAGTAATAACATTTATTCCTCTGACAATATTTAACATTGTATGGGAATGTACATAGTTTGGGGAGTTTACTCAAGTCCTTTACTTTGTTTCTCAATTTACACGTTTCATTGCCAAATTTTATTTCACCAAGTCTTTTCAATTATTTTTCCATAGTATTCCTTGATTCTTCTTTCTTCTATCTCTTTCTTCTTTCTTCCTTCTTCATTCTTCTAACTTCTTCGTTGACTTTTCGACGCCTCCTTCCACGCCTTCGAGGTCTAGTTTGTACAATTTTGTTTCCAGTTTGGGCGGCTTAAGTGGATACCGAGAACAGAGAACACAGGACGAAAGAGTGTGTAACATTGTTGTTTAATCATTAAAGATTATTATGAATATAATTTTTTATTTGTGGATAAGATTATTATTATGTTGTAAGGTTATAAATTATCTATGGATTTTGATTTTTACAATCGTATCTTTAAGTTTAATTTTATATTTGCCTACCGATTGATGGGAAATAATCAGCATCACTACAGCCCGGATGCTTGGGATGCTTCATATTCCCCGATAAAATGTTCAGAAAATTATTTATCTATGGTCTTTTATGAATATAATTTTTATTTGTGGATAAGATTATTATTATGTTGTTAGGTTATAAATTATCTATCTATATTGATTTTTACAATCGTATCTTTAAGTTTAATTTTATATTTGCCTACCGATTGGTGGGAAATAATCAGCATCACTACAGCCCGGATGCTTGGGATGCTTCATATTTCCCGATAATATGTTCAGAAAATTATTTATCTATGGTCTTTTATGAATATAATTTTATTTGTGGATAAGATTATTATTATGTTGTTAGGTTATAAATTATCGACGGATATTGATTTTTACAATCGTATCTTTAAGTTTAATTTTATATTTGCCTACCGATTGGTGGGAAATAATCAGCATCACTACAGCCCGGATGCTTGGGATGCTTCATATTTCCCGATAAAAATGTTCAGAAAATTATTTATCTATGGTCTTTTATGAATATAATTTTATTTGTGGATAAGATTATTATTATGTTGTTAGGTTATAAATTATCGACGGATATTGATTTTTACAATCGTATCTTTAAGTTTAATTTTATATTTGCCTACCGATTGGTGGGAAATAATCAGCATCACTACAGCCCGGATGCTTGGGATGCTTCATATTTCCCGATAAAATGTTCAGAAAATTATTTCTATGGTCTTTAAATTCATATGTATTATTTTATAACATACATACAGATGTGCAGATGAAACTGAGCTAAAAACTGTGAAGTTAATAACTTATAAACTGGTTAAAATTGAAATCAATTTAGGCCTATAAGTTGAATGCATTTATGTACTTTGTGATATGTTACGGTTGATTGTAATAGTGTTCATTAAATTCACTTATTGAGTAAAAAGATGCATCAATCAAGAACTTTTTAAACTCATTTTTAAATTTGGTTTTTTCCCTAATGTTTTTAATTGTGTAGGGTAACTTGTTAAAATAAGAAGCACCGATATTTTGAGCTAGATTATAGTTTAGTAATAACCTTTGAGATTCCTGTCTTAAATTATTTTTCCCTCTTGTATTATGCAAATGCATAGATTCGTTAATGTATTCATTGTTGTTGAATCTAGCAAACATTATGACTTCATATATGTATAATGAATATAATGGTAATATCCCTAACGATTTATAAGCTTGTCTGCAAGATGTTCTTCTCTTTACTCCCTGAATTAATCTTATTGCTCTTTTTTGTAAAACAAAGATTCTTTTCATTAAACTCTGAGTTGCTGATCCCCATATTATAATACCATATCTAATTTTTGATTCTATTACTGCATGATAATACAATTTTAGCAAGGGTTTATATCTAAATTGACAATAATAGCTCAAGCAAAAAATGCAGGAAGTTAGAGAGTTGCACAGTGAGTCTACATGAGGGGCCAGGTTAGATTTTCATCTATTATAATTCCTAAATATTTTACTGTTTTAACATTATTTAGTTCAAAGTCATCCATTACTATATTACCATCAAATTTTTCATCTCTATTTCTCAATAAATTAAAATTAATATAATTGGTTTTTTTATTATTGACATATAGATTTAAGTTTCCCAAGAACTGATAAATTTGTGTAAGAATAATATAACTATTCATTTCTAAACCATCATCCGAAGGATTATTCATTGTTACCGCAATATCATCTGCATAGCAAATTATATTGTTATATTTAACTTCATTAATTAAATTATTAACATAAATATTATAAAGTATAGGACCTAAAATAGAACCTTGAGGTACTCCATAGTTAATTAATTTATTTTTTTATCTAAAACCAGAAATTTCTACAATCTGCTGTCTGTTTGAGAGATAGGACCTTAACCAGTTGTTAGCGATTCCTCTGACACCTAATTCAACCAATTTATCACACAAAATGTTAGAGTCTACGCAATCAAAAGCTTTACTCAAATCCATAGAAATACTTATAGTTTTGTTTCTTTTTTCTAAATTCCTTACTACTTCAGTTAAATAAGTTTTGTTTGATAACCATTACATTTTGCTATGGTTTTGATCGTCTTTACTTCTTCATCGTAGTCTTTTTGGTTCATGGGGATTTTAATTAGACGATTAACTAATGAGTGAAAGGTGGCCATTTTGTGTTGCCACGGATGATTGGATTTAGATGGTATTATGAGGTCTGTTTGGGTAGGTTTTCTAAATATTTTGAAAGCAAGTTTGTTATTTTCTTTTCTAATTGATAAATCCAAATAATTGATTTCAATATTTTGAACTTCCATTGTAAATTTAATAGTATTTGAAATGCTGTTCAAGTAATTTAATAGATCGTTGGGAGTGAAGTTGTCATCATTTTCAAAGATACAAAAGATGTCATCAACATATCTTTTCCAAAAAACAATTTTATTCTTTAATGGATTGGAATCATTGATTATTTTGGTTGATTCTAAATGCTGCATGAAAAGATTTGCCATTATACCAGATAAGGGCGAACCCATCGCTAGACCTTCTTTTTGTTTGTAAAATTGGGAATTGTATTTGAAGTAGTTTTGACTAACTGCTACTTTTGTCAATGATGCAATTTCTTTAACATTTTCAGGACTTAGATTTGGGTTATTTGACAAGTTATCTTTAAGAATGGCTATGGTTTCATTAACAGGAATGTTGGAATACATATCTGTTACATCAAACGAAATGAATATTGTATTTTTGGGTAAATCTTCATTTTTAGTTTCTTCTACAAGTTCTAAGCTGTTAGAGAGGCTACAATTATTTTCTATGTATATATTATTTTTTATCTTACCATTCAAAAACTTTGAAAGATTATAACAGGGAGCATTACGATAATTTACAACTGGTCTGATGGGGACGTTTACTTTATGTGTTTTGGGTTGTCCCTTAAGTATTGGTGCTTGAGGTTTTATCATTTTCAGCTTATGTTTTTCTTTTTCTGGTATTATTTTACTCTTCGATATAGCACTGTTCGTTTGCTTATGAAATTCTGGAGTTGGATCAGTTTTAATTAATTAATACAATTAATTAATACAAGTGTAAATATTCTATGATCATATATACTGCTACAGAAAACCCTTTTTTAAATTAATTTTGCAACAATCTACCAATTTTTATCATCAAACTATAAAATAATGAAACCAAACAAAATGTTGTTTTATTAATTTTATCACAAAAATGTGAAAAATATTTATTGAGTGTAATTGAGAAACTGTTATGGTAATATTTCGTTTCTATCATAGTTATATTATTAAATATATTATAAAAGATATATGTCGTAGAAGTATGATAGTTTAATACCGGCCTAACACTATTACACTATATATCTTCTTATTTCTATAAGGGATTCGTCTGTTACGTCCCTTTTCTCTCGACCTACTGAACCGATTTTTAAGATTGAGGTGCCATTTTAAAGCTTAGGATATAGCGCATAGGCGAATCGAAATTAAAAAGGCCGTATCGTTTCGGGTTTCGCCCAACTCGCCTTTGATTTATTTCTAGAGGGCGGTTTAAAATGTTGACCAACTTTCATTGTACGATGTTTATAAATGTGAATTGTAACTTAAAAGCTGATTACTTTCAGAGGAATTTAAAAGTCATATTGTAAACAAAAATAGATCTCTGTCACTTTATAACCAATATTTAGGTTACTCTCATACAGAATCATAAAATGCGCATTTGCGCACGGGCCACCACGTTACTATTTATAACGGACTAAATCCTCTTTAACTTAAATTTCCATAGCATTACAGAATTTAAACAAACAAATTACAAATTAAGAAATTTTAGTTTGATGTGGCATTTATATTTGTAGTTAAAATTTCTCCTTATACAAACCATTTTTACAATAAGCTTGGTTATACTAGATTTAAAAACTTTTAAATATCGTATTTTTTAAACAGGTATTTTAGTATCTGTAGCATTCTGCATTAAATGTGTTATAGTATCACAGTAAACCGGTTATTAAATTTACACCAACAACCAACTATCCCTTTTTCTAGTTCACAGCAGTTTGAAAACCCATGCGCAAAAATTTAGTGTTCTAATTTAATTTTTGTTAACTTTCGTTGTTGTGTCAATACCAATCTGACAACCCAAAAGAATTTCAAAAATTTTAATTTCAAACCTGTTTTGGTACAGGAAAATAAATTTTCTGGGGTTTAGTTACTAAACTAATTTTTGTGCCCAATACACATAAATACAATGTTCAAGCATTAAAGTCGACCACTTTGAGGAAAAAGTTAAAACACACAATTTGTTCTACACAATAGACACTCCGTGTAATTAAGTAGGAAATTGTTTTGATATTTCAGTACCAGAGTAGCCCAATTACTTATATTCAGCTAGTTTTTATATCATGTGTTTGTTTAATTTACAATCAACAGCTGTTTTATTTTGCAATTCAATAAAAATTGTTCCCCATGTTAATCTTATGGACAAAAAACGAACTTTAAGGGCTTCCCGTGGGCTTCAGAATAAAAATATCAAAAATCTAAAACCTTTATGCAAAACTACAAACTAAGACCATTCTTTTGACACGTCAAACGTTAAAATCGGTCCAGAAATAACGGAGGAGTTTTGTTCACAAAAAACAGCCCTCACGTATTAATATAAGAGATTCCATTGTTTAAGCTACATTCATAAATGTATTCATGTGTTCATCGATACAATGTTTCTCCACTAAAAATAACATGGTAATTTTGAAGAAGATGTGTGGTGGAGCGACATGAAGATTGGGAGGATTTCAAACACATTATATGGTTTTATGGGTTTTCACCTCTGGGAATGATTAAATAACTTACGTTACATCTGAAGTTCACAACCCAACTTCCAACTTAAAAGTTTTTATTGCGAAAACAGTAAAAGCTAGAGCAAGCCCACAAACACAAAAGTTATAGATAATCATTGGAGATAGTGAAACATTTAAACTATATACAGCCTGGACACCGCTGTAAAGTTTAGTACCCCAAGAGTGGATCATAGATTGTTTAAGTGTTACCTTGTAGTCCTAAAATTGAGGTCAACTTTAGGTCAACTTGAGGTCAACTGTTTTTATTATTAGTTGAACTAAAAACAGTGTTTACTGGATCAAAGAAACTTTGCATAATTCACTGATTTACAATAGAGCATGTAACACTGAAGGTTTTACCAATTAAAAAGAGTTTTAATGCAAGTAAAGTGTAATATTCATTACGTATGGCATAGTTTGAGTAAATTAGCATGACTAAATGGTTTTAAAATTTTAATCAAAAGGTCACCAGAAATTATTATAATGAGTTATGCTAGGAATAAGTGGTTTTAGGTTGCAAAAGGTTTGTAAAAAATGGTGTATGTTACCAACCAATGCGGTTGTAGTATCAAAACAGCTGTTTCATATTTAGATAAGTATTTAGATTTTTCTAATTTAGTGGAGATTAAATGTATTATACTTGTAAACGTCTTTGTAAGTCTGCCAATTCATTAATGTTTTTTTTAAGTGTGATTTATTGTGCCTTACACCAGGCTTAGCCTGTGAGGACACCATAATTCCTTAATAAAGATTGTTATTCTATTGGTAATGGATTCTTGTATTAGCAATGTCAAGGTAACATGATTTATGTAAGCGTAGTTCTATGCTTTTTTATATTTGTATCGTGTAGTTGTATTATTTTATTTTAAAGGAATTATGAAAGTAAACTATTATTATTATTATAAATAAAAATTTTTATGACTATTATTTTTGGTCTCTGGGCACCTCAAAACGGAAAAGTAACATGGTCCCGAGCTTTGGTCTTACCATGAGACCTTCGGTAATTGCTTCCACCTTATAAAAATTAGCTGAATATAAGGTTTCTTCATATAAAAAAATTTCAAATCCTATACTATAATACGAGGAATATCTGAAGGGATGTGTGTTCCACGATCTCGAAATCTAGCTGTTAGATTTTGCTTAAAGTTTGCATTAAAGAGTGTTTTAGCCCAAAAATAAGTTTAGAAACAGCCTCAACCCCAGGAAAAATCGAATTTGGTCTAAAATTAGGTTTTAAAATTGTAATTTTTAACATTAGTCTTATGGGTTGCTATTTTGGTAACGAAATAACAACGAAATGTAAACAAAAAGAAAGAAACATTAATGTTAAGCAGACTTTTTGAAACAGCTGTTAACTGTGAAGAGGTATAGTTGGTAGTTGGTGAAAAGTTAATTGCTTTTTTACCTTGACACTATAACAAAAGTGAATAAAAAAAACGAGCAAGGCTCGGTTAACAAAATACTTATACCAAAGTGCAGTACCCGTCGGCTTGGCGAGTGAGCGAAGCGAACGAGCTCGTCTTTAAATTGGAAGAGGGCGAGTGAGCGGAGCGAACGAGCTTTGTGTGAGAACGAAAGTAATAATTTCACCGAGCCTAAGCTCGTTCCCCCTGGTACTTAATTGTTAAGAGTCATCTTCACCCCTGGGCCAGTAGACCATTGTTTCGCAGTCGCCATTGTTAACTATACGGCTTTTAATGCAAAACATGGTATTTGATTTCCCTGTTTCGGCCGCCGTTTTTAAGCAGATTTTCTTTAAACTTCGTAAGTGCTTAGTTGAATAGTTGTATTAGGTCCCTCATACCTCAAAATTTGTAAAATTTAGCAAATATTACTTTCTGTGACGTCGCAAAGTAACTCGATTTTCCTTAGTAAGTAGTGGGGTTTTGCCGGTTCTGGCCCATTTCAAGGCCAAGCGGTTCGAACCGGCAGGTGTGGTTGACAGTGATGGGTGTGTTTTGTAAGTGGGTCAAGGCCATCCGGAGGGAGTTTTAAAAAAGCGGAGCCGCGAGGGGCTCAGTCGGGGCGGGGACTCGGGACGGGTCGGATCGGAGCGGGAGCGGCGGGCGGAGGGAGGGTTGTTTTTTTTAGTTTATTTATTTTAATTAATTTAAATTAAAATAGTGTCGTTGTTGTTGTTGTGCAGAGAGGCGTTGGAGCGTCGTGCACCGTTGACGCAGTGGTAGACGCCGAAGGTGATGGCGAAAAGGAGGTAGACGCACAGCATGCACAGTACGCATTTGAACAGTTGCAGCAGGCGGACCATGCCTTGTTGGTTCGCCGTTTCCAATTGCAGCCTGTTGATCTCCAGTCTGAGTCTGTCCTCCTCCAATCGTGATCTGAGCGTAACGTCGTCCATCATGTCTGTGTGTGCGTGTTTTTTAGTTTGTGGTGGGGGAAAAAACGGGAGCGGTGTTGATGGTAGGAAAGTCGGCGATGAAATGAGAAGCGAAGACGAATGCAGTGCATATTTATTGTAGAGTGGTGGGGGGTGAAGAAAAAAAAACAGTTGTCTTTGACTAAAACCTCATCGTCAGCTGGGTCGGAAGGTGCAGCCTCGGAAGGTGGAGGAGTGCCGCCTGCAGGTTCGATGTCCTCGCTCTCCATCTCCTCGCATTGTGGACAATTGTAGGAGATCTCCACAGTCATGGTGATGGTGTTGTTGGGAGCGCTGACTACGTCACTCAAAGTTTCAAAAATATCCTTCAAGTCTTGTTGCGACTTTACGGTAAATGTATTTGTACTTGTCGCTAAAGGAAAGCCGCTCATCGTTCGGGAGTCGGCGAACAAATGGCGAGCGGAGGTGAGGCGGCCGCCTATATTCGGTAGGGGTACCGTGGTGGGGGAAGAAAAGAGTGGGGGGAGGACAGCGGTGGGGCGAAGCCCGGGTGGGGGAAGAAAAGAGTGGGGGGAGGACAGTGGTGGGGCGAAGCCCGGGTGGGGAACGAGGGAACTTCGGTCATCGCAGTTCGCCGCGAAACGCCGTCGGGATAGGTTGTGGGAGCCGTATGAAGATAAGCGCTAGCTGTAACACAATGTAGAAAATAGTAATACTTTGTTTGTAAATTAAATATTAAATTTATATTTAACCAGAGCTTGCATTTCTTGTTCCTCGTCGTTTAATTCAACAATTTTAACACCATTAGTAGTCTGTTCCTCTTCCTCTGCACTTTGCGACGATGAAGACATGGAGGTGCCAGGAGAAGATGACGAGGATGAAAATATTGTGGTAGGATTGACATATTGCACCGTGATGTTGATCCATCTTAAAGGATAGCTATCAATGACTGTCAGTAAGTTTTGGAATAGTTCTTCTATCTCTTCTCTGTTGGTAATTAAATGTTGAAAGGAAATGAATTTATCATCCATGTTGTTGTCAGTGCGAGTAATGAAATAAGAATGAGAAGCGTATGGGATGATCCGTAGAATATATGTTGTAAAAAAAGTGGTGGGGGTAATCTCAAGGTCAATCAAATGGAATTTTAAAAAAGGGCTGCAGTCAGTGACTACCGCTATACATCTGAAGCTTCAACAGGATCAGAAGACCAATCTGATCTGTACTTGCACGCACTTATGATGCATGTACAAAAGTCGTCTTTATAATATGCATTGCACTTTCGACAAGTGGCAAGTTTTTGCGGATGAAATTTGATACACTTCTGGGGACAGCAAGTGTGGAAGTATCGTGATTTATAAATCTTGAAGGTTCGCAATTCTGGTGGCGGTAGTTGCTTTGTCTTGCACTTGCAGTAACAGGATCCGAAGAATTCGCACTTTGTACAAGCTAATCCGTCTACCATCCATCTTCCTAAATCTGTGCATTTCTGTTCACAACAGTAGCGCGGTGCGTCCTCGTTGTTCTTCTCCTCCATGTTGCCGCTTCCAAGTGTTGGCAAGAAATGAAGTTGTACAGTGTAGGATAGCGTGTTTTATAGATCAATAAAAGTGGTGGGGGTAATCTCAAGGTCATCCAAATGGAGTTTTAAAAAAGATCATCTTACAAATGTAAGATGTTTTTTTTTTTTTTTATTTATGATGTTGGCTTGTCCTTTTCTTCTTCTTTAGGTTCTTTCTTAATATTCTGTTCCTGTTCCTGCTTGTTCGCTGTAGCCATGGCGATGAGTTCTTCAGTGGATAGCGGGTGCACTTCTGGAAACTTCAGGATCAGTTTTGGTTGGAACCCTTCTCTAGTCAATACACTGAGATCGGCGCTCATCTCTTCTACGGTTCTATAGTCCTTTCCGTAGATCTTTCCATTGAATTCAATCATCATTCGGTATAACATGGCGGCAGTGGTTGTTATCGCTGCGACCGTAGGAGAGCAAATGATGATTCTGTTGGAGTTGATCCCTCGTTTTATAGCGAAATTTTACAGCGAACCCTTGTTGACGTCATGCTTTGTCATTTAGTAGTATTTGTGGAATTTGACATTGGTTTGAGTAGATGGAGCGGATGTTGTCGCCGCCTGTGTGGGAAAGAACAATTCTTCATCGCAGAAGTTCTGTTTGGAGAACATCCTCTTGTTTGTTACATAGGTGTCAACGTTCAAGTGATAACCACCGGCAAGAAGCACTCGCAATTCATTAGTGAAATTGTCGAGCTGTTCAAAAGTTGTAATAGTGGAGGTATCGTATGATGCACACTTGATCTTGAGAGACATTGTGCAATCACCAACGGAGATGTGTACAGCACTGAAGGTAGTCGTAGACTGAGGGAATTCTTACGGACATTGCTCCATTTATATAGTTTTTGAAACTAGGTCAAGGTCACCCGAAATTGTTTTTTATATAAAGCAGCATACCGATATGTGTACAAACACATACCGATATGCTGCTTTATATTTGTTTTTTTTTTATTTTTTTATTGTTATTCATTTATTTAGAAATATTTTACAAAAGTTTACAAGAACAATATGAAATTACAGATTAACTGTTGGCGTTAGGCATGACGTGAAGCGTGAGCTCTGTAGAATTACTTCCGCTCGGACCGTGGGACGTCAAGTAGAGAGCTCCGGGATGGATGAGGCGTAGATCTTCGTTCTGCAGAAGTTGGACGAAGCGTTTGGGAAGAAAGATTTGAAACTTCGGTTCATCACCAGGCGAGTAGGGCGCTTCACTCAGCGTGCAGTTGATGGCGTCTCCGACAGTTGTTTCCATCTTCTTGATGGTGTGGATGATGTAATGCTTTTCTTCCTTCAATTCCGAACATCTTTTAGTGGGTAGGATTGTGGACTTGGAATGTTTGTTGAACTGATCGACAAGCGATTGTAAAAATGTTTGCGTTGCCATTTTTTACTTCTTCTTTTTTCGTTGATAATATTCTTAGTCTTGCGAATCTGCGTGTGAGGTGTTGACTGCTCGGTGGCTAGAGTAATACTCATGCCCGGTCATGGTTGTCCCCTCGCTTTTATACCCTTCCCATCCCCCACCACTCTGTTGGAGATACGCGTTCAAGCGATAAGCGTTCTTCAAGGCGCATTGCGATTGACGATGTTTAAAGTTTTTCGATGAAATACAAATGTTGCCGAAATGACATTGGAAATCCCTGTCCACCTGGACATTTAACACTTCGTGGTTTGTAAACTTCTGTATCCAACTGGCTTTTTCCACTCCTTTTGTGTAAATAATTTTAAATTCTTTACAGTAATGATTCATGATTTGCGGCATCATACTGTAGTGTACAAAACCTTCATCCCATCTCAAGTTGTGAAAGTATTTCATCAACCACTTGTTCGTTACTCTCGCTTTGGTAGTTAATCTGTTAAACGGTAGTGGCGGTTGGAATAAATAGTGATAAACTACAGATGTGTTCATATCTAAAACTACTAACTCTTTTATGATAAAACTTCCGTCGTTACCGCGGAACGCTTGGAATTCAATTATACCTCGTCTCACTTCCATTACTTCCGATTTGTTAGAAAACGAAACTCGTTTGTTCATGACGAAGGTTGGTAAACGACTGTTTGCAAAACCGCGGTGCACGCTCTTTTATACCCGAGGGTCTACACTTATCAATTATTGAATGAGCCTTCTTCGTTCACCTCTTGGGCTTGCTCATCTATACTGTAGTTAGTCTGATAGTTGTGCAACTGTCTCCACATGTCAACTTCATGAGGTATCCTATTGAAGATGGACGTATCTACGGGACCGTACAGAATCGGCACATACGGTTGCCTATCCAATGTATCGGTTAGATACTCTTTTATAATTGCACTTGAAAATATTAGCTGTTTTAGATATCTTGTGACAGGACCGGTAGCACAACTTAGACTGTAGAATTCATCTTTTGTCAGGTGTATCTTCATCTCATGCTTGGTTAAATCTCGAAAGCGGACGATTTGTCCACCTCGATGTTTCACTATATCGATTTCGATATTGGATTCCAGCAGACTTAATTTTGTCCTTCTTCCAAATGTGTTGTTACTCAAATAACATTCCAAAAGATGTAGATGTTTTCTAAACGATTCCCAGGAAATTTCAGTGAAGGCCACCATTTTAGATCCGTGATTTAAAATAACAGTTGGTGAATAATCCAATGATTTTATAACTCCGGCGGACACGCTCTTTGTCATACAAGAAGAGATGGGATAGTAGATCCTGAGAAATACTTCTGTCAAAATATTGGTGGAGATGGTGTCATCGATCTTTCTTCTTTTTACTCCTTTTTCAACTTCCTCTTCTTTTTTCTTATGTTTAAACTTGAGGAACTCGTCCATTTCTTGTTCGACTTGTTTTTCTATATCCAAACTATTGTCACCCATGGGAGGAGTAGTTTCTTCTTCGTTAGTATTTGCAGTAGGAGAGCTCATCTTGCGGACGATGCTTCCCATACGACGGTCAGAAATATAATGAGATTTTCATTCTCTTTCCCCCCTTTTATAACATTTGCGTCGACCGCAAAAAAAAAACAGTTTTTTTACAACACATTTTTAACAATTCCTGTTAATGGAGTGTAAGTCACTATCTTGTCATGTATAATTAAACAGTATGCCGAAGTTCCGTCCGGTATTGCTTCTTCAAACTCCATTTCGATTTTTATATCCACACTGGACGATTTCACGGATTCGTTTTGTTTTGAACAATCGATAACGACTATTGGGGCTTTGGAGAAAAACTGTTCCGGCGATAATAGCGGTGTATTTGTCTTCCCGTAATATGACGATTGAAACCTCGCATACATATCGTACAAGATTGAATAGCGTTTTTTACTAAACATGACATTTAGATTGTCATAAGGAAAGAATTGAGAGTTTAGAAAAACTTTACAATTCTTTATTTTGCAATGGTCAAATTGACCGGCGTGCGAAGTTATAACATCTTTTCGTTTAGTCTGGAAACCGAGTATTACGTACCGTGCCCGTTCTAGATAAGTGGACGTCTTGACAGTCCATGTTTGACGCTCTGTTTGAGGTAGTGTGGGATATTCATGGAATTCCCAACTTCTAAACGGCATGACGATATCACGGTCAGATTTCAACTTTCTCAACAATACGATTCTGTGTTCATCGGCTAATCTGACATGCGGTACTCTCCACACGACTTTATCCAACTGTAGCTGCCATTCCAGTTTGGCTTCCGTAGTTCCAGGGTCTGCAAGTATCAAGTCCTTGTTAGTTGAAGATCTGAGTAATACCAATTCTTGTTTGACATTTATTATTATCCGTCTGTAATCTTCAGCGAATCCCAAAAGCAAACGTAAAGGGACATGAAAGTCAAAATGACCATTGGAATCCGGTGTTATAGTGTCTTTATCGGGAGCAACCCATCCGGCGGTGACTATTGAATTTTTCTCATGCGGTGTTAATGATGTTAATCCTTTCAGCGTCGTTGTTAGACCGACCTTTTTTGTCGAATCAACCGTCACTCCTGATATTTCATATCTTATTTCATCAAAAAGATATGCCATCGGGTTATTTATAAAAGGAACCGTTGAAGCGGTTTTTCCATCCAATTTTAATACCCGTCCTTCGATGTACAAGTAACTTTCACACGGTAACGTGTAAATGTCCTGTTGTTGAATGGGGATCCTTATTTCATCGTTATTGTTTAATTTTGATGAAGTGTAAGGGTTGTGCGTGTGATATTCCTTCTCCCATAGTGTTTCGTCGAACGTCGGCCCTTGAGATATATCCAGGATATCCATCGTTGGTAAGTCTTAGTCCGATCTTTTGCAGGAAACGAATGTTGTCCGGTGTTAACTCGTCCAATGTTGAAGAGCTACTGAGGTCTCGGCTCTTCCGTTGCGGTTTAAATGTCAATCCCATGTTGAACTTATGACACCGCTTTTATGTGTAACCGTATTGTAATGGTTTCTCCTCTAAAGTCAACACTGTTACCGTCCTGATCCGATATGTTCAGTACGATGTCCGAAATGAAACTGGTGTTCAATGGTAGGTATATCAGGTTTTGTGGTTTCTCAACTATTTTAAAACCGGGAGCCACTGTTGGATAAAATGTATGTAAAATATGTTGGTTTACCCCGTCTCTATACGATCCGTGTATGATATTGCATGTTATATCAATACTATTAACCTTTAATATTGTTACTGTGGTATCACCTGTATGAGTAGGTCCGGGATCTAAGATTTTTCTTTTCTTATCTGAAAATCCCAGTAAACTACCAATTGAATTTTCTAAACTTAAATCTATATAATACTTTGAAGTGATTTCCGCTTTTAAAGTATTGTTATTTCCTTTTATACTGATATTTTCTTCTCCTAGCTGCTTCTGTAATACTTGGTTTATATCGTCTATTTCATACGATCCGGTAGATAAAGTTATTACCTTCAATTGCGAATAATTTCCTTTTTCATCTTTACTCTCGTAATAATGTAGTAAATTGTTTTTTCCCTCCGTGACGTTGGGAATTGAATTGTACGTAGTAAAATCCAATAGTGCAGCTTCCCACAGTCTATCCTTGGATAAACGTAGTGCCGGGAAAAGAGTGCTTTTCAGTGTGGATGAATTTCCACTCAGTGACACTGTATACGATGACATCTCAAAGTTGACTGACGCTTTTCGCTAAAAACTCCAAACATAAATGTCCACATATTTCTGTATTGTTGGGTTGTTCTCTTTTGTAATTGTAAAATATATTTTCGGAGTTCCGAAAATAGTGTTGAAGTTCTTTCGGCGGTGGTAGATTGCCAAAACTGTCAAAGTAGTAAACGTTCTGTCCGAGTTTTTTATAGCATACCAATGAGTTCCTGGACCATGAGTGGAATCCAAATTTACTATTCCAGTTTCATTTTTCCATATTTCATTTGGTAATGCGTCTTTCATAAAAACTCCTCTAAAAATGGTATTCTTAAACATTTCACATAATTTGATAATTGATAATTTGTCAAGGCTTTATTTGGAATTATCAATTGATTGTTCTTATTTAGTATACACGGTACGGTCTTAGGTATAGACCTGCTCCGTTTTTTACCATCGACCAAACGGAAGTTTTCTTCGCCTTTGCTTTACGAGTCCTACGACGTCTTTTCTTAATGTTTCCACCTCTTTTGGGAGCTCTTCTCTTTGCAGGCCGTCCTCTACGACGTTTCCCGCCACCAAATTTTGTTTTACCTTCATGGCTGTAGTAACTGCCCAAGCGGCTGCTTTTTCTGCAATACTTGCGTCACTTGATTTCACTCTTTGCCAAGCTTTTTCCGCTAACACTCTATCCGCTATCGATCTATTCGTTGAATCTGCAAACTTGGAATACGCTATATCGTGTTCTTTGCAGGCTTGATCCAATTTATTAATTCCAGGATCCCCTCTTGCTAAACGTTTTGCCAACTTAGTTCCGGGTCCACAATATTGATAACCTCCGGGCAGATGAAATTCGTATGGTAGAGCGTCTATCGCTCGATTTAGAACAGCACCAACAGGAATCCGTCTGAGCAGGGATAACGCGGCTGATGTTATACCACGTCCTTTCTTGACGCTGTCTTGACGACGACTGAGCGGTGCGGTCTTCATTGTGTCCGTCTTATATAGCCGGCGTGTTTACTCTACGAGATGCTTTACACGAATGAATAACTCGTGCACAATTTTCATATTTAAATACTTAATTATTCAAATTAATTATATACTGATTTATGATTCTATTTTTAATCCAAGCTTCTCGTTCATCGGGTTGAATCATCACATGACTCGTTGTACTAGCTATATGATTGTGGGTATCGATAAGTAAATTGCCCACTATTCTTATTAAACAGTCTAAAGTTACAGCATCTTTTGGATGTTGGGGATCGTGTAACTGCATAATACGTTTATCATTACACGTGTAAGCAGTCGAATCACTTTTCGACGTTGTTATGACTTGTCCAATAGTAGCAGCATCATTTAAATCTTCTCCTGGTAAAATATTAATTATTTTCTTCATCTTTGCATCATATTTGGTCCCAAAGTGTTTATCCCAAGTTATTGTTTGTTTCATTGTAACACAATCATTTGCTTCGTAACCAGGATAAATATCTTTTATTCTTCTATTACGACCATTGTATGTACCTAATGTACCACCAGTAGCAATTAATGTTTGCACCATTAGAGGTACATCTGTATCTTTTATACCAAATCTTCCATTTGTTATTGTTTTACGTCCTGCATCCCATTCATCATTATTTCCTTGCATTAAATTAAACTTTTCATTTCCATGTATAAATTTATCTCCCCGCTTTAACACGGCATCTTCATGTTGTTACAAAATTGGATGTTTCCTTTTTTAATTCTTTAGATAATTGTTCTATAGTAACAGCATCTTTTGGTTGAGAACCGAACTTTACATTTGACAACACTTTCCATGACAATCGATTTCATCATCATCTTGTAAAATACAGTTGTCCTTGATATATTTCAGGTTTACAGCATCGCCGTCTTCCTTTGGGTATCCAATGTCATTTATAATAAATTTATAAAAGAATATCCATGTTTAGTTTTTTCCGGTATTATAGAATGTAAATATTCTTTATTAACTGAATCTTTATCATTTTTGGGATTTCCACGTTGGTTATTCTATAATTTCCAGCATCATATGTTTGTCCATCTTTTAAGTTGTTACCCCATTGCAATTTTAAAGTATTTGAAAGTTCAGATGATAAGTAATCTTTAGTAATTGCATCAGAACTATCAGTTGGTTTACCAACATTAATTATTCTATGCGATTTTGATATCGTAAGTATTCTTGTCTAATTTCAATGATGTAGAAGTAGCTTCTTTAACTGTTTTTAAATTTGCTCCATCAGTATCTTCTTCTGGATCTTTAACTAGTTTTAAACGTTTATTACTTATGTTATAGTCACCTTCAGGAGTTTGTGGTAAACCGCCTCTTTTTCTGTCTTCTCCGACTTGCACCCCTAACGCGGAGTACCGTCCGAACTTGTCGACACTCATGTTAGAACTGATACATTATACGCTTGCAACTCTTTTATATCCGCGGGCAATTATACGACTATGCCGCGATTCCTAAGTTCATCAACCAGAGCCACCCATTCATTATTTAATCCCGTATGACCGGCTTCCATGGCTTCATGTAATAGTCTCATCCTGTCAACCAATTTATTGATGTCTCTGTAGTAGATCACATTTGTGTTGTACAGATTTTTCATAAGTCCTTTACCAGATGTTGAAGTATCTCCTTTACTCTTTTTCCCATGTTGTTCAAGAAGTGATAATCCATAAGTGATAAAGATTTTCTTTTTAGCGGTTGTTTTAGCGCCGGTGCGGTACGCAATGTTGGCAATTTTCGTGGTGGAAATAGCTTTTTAATAACGATGTTATATTTCGTTGCACGTGAACGATTAATCATCGCATCCTTTGAGTAATTCCTTTATGAGCGTTGGTATTTTGTAGAATTTCTTTAAAAACATTTAAATCTTTGATTGAATACCTTAGTGGTATGTTTTAAAAATTAATTCATACAACCCTTTTGTTCCTTTATATTTATGCTCGCCGATAATGATGTAATCGTCCTGAGTTATTTCAAGCTTTGAATCACCGATTTTCAATTCATTCCCATCAATCCTTGCTCCGTATACGTGTGATTTGCTTAAATTAGGGTTAGCTTTCATGTCATGTAACATTTTCATTATGTATTTCCTTCCAAGAGGTCCATGTTGTAATATATCGCTACTCAATTGAGTTTAGATTTGGAATGGATTGTTCTGCTTCAGGTATTGGGTGTTCTTCTTCTTCTTCTTCTTTTTTAATAATTGGTTCTTCTTCTTCTTCTTTTGTTTCTTCTTGCGAAAATTCACTAGCACTTGTATATGAATCATCGTCCGTCTTTTTTAAAGCTTGTACCTCTTGTTTAGAAACTGGTAGTAAAACATCTCCTTCATAACGAGGTTTACCAATGGTCTCTGATATCTGTTTTAATGGTTCCGTAATAGGTTTAAATGTAGTCTCCAGAAATTCTTCTCGTTCACTTAAACCCATCCTTAATGCGCGATTCTTCATCCTAATAGAATCGCTGAGTGATTTTATTTCTTTCAATAGTTTTTCCTGATTCACCATGTTTACACTGTGAAGTCTGATTCATTACTAGACGTACCGCCGTTCAATCAATGGATTAATACAAATTTGTCCAACCCTATCCGATATCTTCCATCTTTTATAGCTTCATCTTTCATAATTACGAGAAAGCCGTACTTTTCAGCCCACGCTTTGCCGCACATCTCTTTAAATTTATCAAAATGTCATATCCGCATTGACATGATCGTTATATACGTGTTTTAAATTTGTTTCATCTTGCTTGAATATTATCAGCAAGTTAGCATTATCCCTTATAAGTTGTTTTGGAATTTTACTGTAGGTTTGACCAATATAAATACTGTCAATATTATGATGTCTTCCCATTGCGAATAACTTCTGATTGTGTCGTGATTCTCACATGATACATCGTCAAATATAAATACAGAAAATGGTTTAGCTTCGTTTGGTTGCATAATTGTTTCACTGGCATTAAACTTGTAGAAATTTACTTCTGGTACACTCGCTAATACTTTATCCAACAACTGGTATTTAGGTTGTTGCAAAGATTTTGAAAAAATGTATATATTGTTAAAACGTAGTCCTTTTGGATTAGTTATAAGGTTAAAAACAACATTTGTTTTTCCACAATTTGAAGGACCGGTTATTAAACATCTTATGGAGTTCGGTAGTAATTCCCCATGTTTACCACGGTTTAACTTGTCACTATCCACTGTCAATTCATCTATGTTATTAATATTAAATCGTTCCTTTTGCTGTACAATATCCATCTTGTTTAAAGGTTGAACACATAATGAGTTATCAAAGTATTATACCAAGTCTTTTGTAGGAATCCAAGAATCTTCACTCTTGTCAAATCCCAACCAACGGACTTTAACTTTATCCTTTTTTCTTTGTAAAACCTTTTCGACAAGATATACATCGCCAACTGTTGATTTCAATAGTTCATGCCCATAGAATCCGCCTTGAAGTAGTTCACCTTTGTTGTCCTTTAAAATGTACGTTTCTGGTATTGTCGGCTGCACTTTGTAGATTTTAAATACTTCGTTAGTCCAGTTTGGTAGATATCTCTTACTGAAAACCCCTTTGTATTTACTTATACGCACCTTATCGTTTACTTTAAACTTTTTAGGTTTTAATCTTTCAATTTTGGGAGCCGTATTTTTTTTAATACGCTCCAAAACAAGCTTAGCATTGCCGCTATTTACTTGGATAGGTTTCATACCAATAGTGCGATGATATTTGTTATTGTACTCTTTTATAAGCTGCGGTAATATATCGTACCACACATACGATCCTCGTTTGGAAAATGTTTTGTACATCGCTCCTTTCAACGTTCTATTGAATCGTTCTATTATCGAAGCTTTGACTTCCGAATTTGTAGAATAATGATTTATGTTATATTTTTTCATTAATGTTGCAAATTCCTTATTGAAATATTCTTTTCCATCATCAGTTTGTAAATGTTTTATGACAAGTTTATTTCTTTTAATAGCCGTTTCCATAGCTTTTGTAACACTTTTCCCACTCTTGTCCTTAAGCGGTAAAGCGTCAGCGAGCTTGGTAAAACAGTCTATAATCGCTAATATATATTTAAATCCTTTATTTAATTTACTATGCGGTATCATTTCGATGAGATCGGCTTGGTAGAGATCGTTCATTCCTTTAATAACTGTATTTCTTCTTGGAAATTTTCTTCTTGCCGGTTTATGAAGTTCATGTACAATCTTATCCTTCAGTCCTTCCATTCTTAGATGTTGTTTCCACGCCGGTTGAAAAAATACTAATCCTCAGACTGGTTTGTCTTCTTTTATATTATTAACAAATATGGGTCAAGGCCGAATAATAGCTGTGTAAAAAAGAGGGGGCATGGCATTGGGCTTGCCATGCTCCCCTCTTTTTTACGGAAAGGAAAAAAGGAAGTAGGTGAAAGGACGAAGAACAGGTTTTATTGGTCGATAGGAGTTAATGAATAATGTCCAAAGGGAAGAGTGTGTATATTGTCTTGCTGGATATGCCTCTTGTCATCCTTGTAGCTTAGCGCCCATTTGGTTTGTTTAACACTGTAAACTTGATGGTTGAAGCTTCTTATCGTATTAAAAGTTGCTGTGGTTTCTATATTTTCAAACAGACATCTTTTAAAATGTTCAAATTGTACATTCTTCTTTAGATATGATGTTTTAATGCCTTTTGCCTTCTTCACAACTTGATGTTCTTCTTTTTCACTTATGTATAGTTGAAACGAATAAAGCTTGGACATCAAAGCCACAATCTCTTCCATAGGCGCACCATTGGTTTCATCTTTGAATTTTCCTAAAACTTTCTTGTTTATTCCATTGTCGTAGTTAGGATGGTGTTGCGGATAGTCAGAAAAATCAAAATCATCTTTATAAATAAAAGTGCGTAGGTCTTCATACATATCATTGGTTATAATCCAATAGATGAATGCGTCAGTGTCCATGTATGCGATTCCAATGTTCTCTCTTCCATAATGTTTCACCATTTTATTATAATGAAAATCGTACATATGAGTTTTTGATATGTCTAAAATGGACATTCCGACATAAACAGGGCGATCCATCTTAATTGAAATTTTGTTCATAGAAACGGCAACAAGGTTTTCATTAATAATTATTGAAGATGCAAAGTTTGGTTTTTGGACCAACTTTTGTAATTTTGTTGCATCATTAACCAATCTTAAATCTTTGTGATTCCTCTTGTTTTCTAATGTTTTGCCGAATATAGCATTATTCATCAATTTAAAGAAATCCTTTTCAAAATTGGACGTCGCTGCAGTTCTTCTTCTAGTGTTGTTATCTATATAGGATTTCAACCAACAGGATTGAGAAAATTGTAACACCTATTAATTTTGGTAATTCTTAATCCCATCTCTAACGCTTGTTGTACTGTCCAATAATGTGCTACATACCTCGTCTTGTTGGTGAGTGTCATCATTAACTTCGGCCATCTACCAGTCGGAGATACTTCTGTTTTTGCTAATAGCGGCAAGTCGTAATGGTGGTCGTGAAGATGTTCGGGGTACTCAAAATCAACGTCAAAGATGTAACCGGTATCTCCGTGTTTAGGGATATCGGCGATGTTATCAATCGAATTTGGATCAACCCATTTAAAATTATCATATGGAAGGGGTTTTGACATAGCCCATCCATATAGGTTATTCGCGTCAAAATAACCTATAAATGTACTTGGTTGTGACGCGTCATAGTTGGGGAGGTATTTATTGTTGGCTTTTACATATCTGGTTACACTTTGCGTTAATCCTCCTCGGATACCAGACTCTATCATCAACACCATATCTATATCGGTTAGTAGTTGAAGTTTACAGTTTGTTTCTTTTAACATGGCCTGCCATGCCAGTCCGGGAGCTGTGTACGAATGAAGAGGGTCTAATCCGTATGCTTTTAAACAGGTATTCCTAAATTCTTCCATTATGTCACATAATAGTGTCACATCCAATTTAACGTAGAAATCTGAATATTCTCCCAAAGTTCTCATCCCTAATTCATTCCATACCTTACAAGCGTGTTGATAATCTTCCTCACTGATGTCCTCTTCGTATAATTTACTCTTAAAAGCTTCTCTAGGTGGAAGTGAGGTTTCTTCAATCTTTCCAAACTGTCGATATAATCATAAGGGAAAACACCTTTGCGAAGAAACTAGATCCAATTTATCGTTATTTACAATCATTCTTGTTTCTATTAAATCTTCTTTCCTGAGATTTTCTGAAAGTCTCGATAAACTGCACGGCATAAACCGGTACGAATCTAAAAATCGTAATTTTATATTTCCAATCTTCTTACTAAGCTTATAAACTTTTCAGTTGTTTCCGCGATAACATCAATCGCACCGTCATCTCTCCCCAATTCTGGTATTATAAAATGACCATCATAACCGCTAAGGTTATGCAGTATTACAGGTATATTTCTAGGAATCTTGTAATTGATGTTGCATCCGTTACATGCCGCACCCCTATAATATCCTGTAAGATGATCATGATCCTTAACTTTGTAGTTATTCAAAGTAAACTCATTTTTACATAAAAAACAATGGGTGGCATTTTCATGTTGAATTTCTTCTTCTTCATCCATAGGTATCATTGGCACAATATCACTATACAAATTTTCTACATTCCTAGCTATTTCATATAGATGATCAAGAAATGTCGCAGCAACATCTTCACCACGGTACACACGGGTCTTGACGTTAATCCGTACCCATTTAAATGTTCTTCAGCCAATGTAGATTTAACCAATAAACAAAAACTGTTAGGCTTATGCATTTGATATTTTATACTCTTCCTTGCTTCAACATTTTCATCTTCAATAGGGACAAGTGTTGATTCAAAATCAGCATATACCACTATAGGAATGCGATACTGATGGAACACCTTTTCAAATTGTAAGTATGATTTACTTAATGGTGGTAAGATAATCTTTGCTTCAAAGTGTTCATTACACAGTTGTTTATGTTCTTGTAACCAATTTCGGCCTCCATTTCTTTCTTCTTTAAAACAAAAACATCTTTTACAAATTACTTTTTTATGTTCATTTTTTGATAGCTGCTTGTTGACGAGTCTTTCAAATGATTTTATCCATACGTAGTGTGACACTTCATCCTTTGTAAGTAACAACAAGTCCGTATGATCTGCAAGCTCGTTCTTCACCACTTTTTCAAAGGATAAACTTTATTGGAACTGTCCAAAGCAAATACGTTAACTGATATTCCGGGATTTTGTTTTTCAAATTTTGAAATACACTTCAACCCTACCGGGTAAGACATACCTTGAAAATTATATCTATATCTGTAGTTTTTATATTCGACGCCAGGTCTTTGCGCATGGCGTGTCACAAATTTTGAGGTCATGGCGTATCGAAAACATTCCATATCTTCATTTTCCACATTTACACATGATTTTGTATCTTTGATCCTTTTCGGGAGTGCAATATAACTGCTGCCCATCAGCCCATAACCATGCTTGTGAACTCTTATGTCCATACCTACGACGCTAACCAGACTCCAACCTGATCCTCTTCCTTCGTGTTCTTGAATTTTCGTCAAAATCTCTTCAAAACAATCTTCTATTATTGAATCAATATCCGAATTAGCCATGATGGTTCGATTTTTTGTTATAAATCCTCTTGGTGACATTTCTTCTTCTACATTGATAAACATGGCGTCTAAAATCAAACCAAATTTAATAAAGTTTAATCGTTTTAGTTCTTCTTTTAAAATCTTGATCACAATTGGTTTAGCTTCAGCAACAAATTGTTCTAATTCCAGATTTTTCGTTTTGAATTTGTGATGCATCACCACTTTACCGGGTAATGCGTGAATACTTAACTTGGTAGTGTATTAGATGGTCCTGCTGTTACTTCTTCTGTAGATATGTTTCTATTTTCTCTTACTGTAAAATTTTCATTTCTATTGTGATACAACTCCTTATGAATGTCTAACAATATTTCATCTTCATAAGTCTCTAAACATATCTCACAACGATGCATTTTAGCGATGTTTACCCTTTGAAATTTAACAGGTAAATGAAACGCGTCCTCTTCATACCGCCTTTTTATGCCATCTTACCCCCACCAATTAATCATTTCTTCTTCTTCTTCTTCTTCGCTATCTGACGGGAATAATCGTCTTGCGCAGAAAACCAATCTTTGACGTATTGGTTCTACATCAGGATCGTGACTAGATGTTGGAGTTTCATGATGGACATCTTCAAATTCCAATGGTGATGGGTATTCATTCTCTGTCAAGTCTATTTGCACATCTTCAGGTGCCTCACTTGTTAATTCTTCTTCCATACTGTCAACACTTTCCACTTCTGAGTTGTCGTCATCCGAATCTCCCATGCCGAGATCTTCTTGTTGAATTTTATATAATATTTCAAAAATAGGTTTCCTAGGATAGTCAGTGTTATCCACGGGAGCCATTCCGAATGAATAAAGGAGACTCTCTTGTGTAGCTACTTATATGACTATTTTAATAGGTCAAGGTCAACACCTCCTAAAGCGAGAATGGGGAATAGAGCACTAAGTGGCATGTTAGTCCATTACCACAAAGTGATCTATTCCCCACTCTCTAATGTGAGTCCAAATTAGCAGCCAATATTAAATGTCAATTTTTTTTATTGTTTTATTGTTTTTTTTTTTTTTTTTTTTTTTTTAACCTCATCACTGTTTATATCAAGTCCCATTAATAACCAATTGTTTTTACTAACACATAAAATTTTAAATAATTTTGTAGCTTCTTCCACTTCTTCTTTATTGACTGTCTTTCATTACACAGTTCATAGGTTCTTCATCTTCTTGTAGTAGAATTCTTTTGCATTCATATTCCAACTGCTGTATTCTTTCATTCTTTATGGCTAACTCAATAAGTAGTTGATTGATGTAGTCGGCGGCCATATCGATAGTTCTAGTCCTTGATTCTCCCAATCGCACTCCTGGTATTAGCCTTTGCAGTTTGTAGTATTTTTGTCTTATTCTCGCCTCTCTTACCTGAGCCGACTCTTTAAAATGATTTTTCGGGACTTTCAAACGTTGTTCATCCTTTTTTGTTGTAGTAAGGTCCAAAACATTGTCTCCACTTGCCATGATTCTGATTCTACTGCGAGATGTGAGAAACAAGAATATTATGAGCGGAATGAGTACAACAACGTGTCGAACCTCATTTATCACTTTCCCCCACCACAACACTTTCCCCCTCCATGTTTTTATAGGTCAAGGTCAAATAAACTTAACGCGAGAACGGGGAATAGAGCACTAAGTGGCATGTTATTCCATTACCACAGAGTGATCTATTCCCCGCTCTCTATTCTACATCTAATTTTTTTGTATTTTTTCTGTTTTATTTTTTTTTTTTTTAATTTTTTGTTACCCGTCATCTTTACACAGCAGGAGGGTTCATACTTTATAGGAGAGTCTTCATCAGGTTCATGAAATGCATTCCACGCACAAGTATCAGGAAGTTCATTAGGCTCGATCTTTAAAACAGGAATTTCACTAGGCGAATTCCATACACCAGAAGTTTTATTCGTCTTCAGTTTGTTTTCTAACACTTCAATTTTGTCCCAACAGTTCCAAAATATATTTCTTTGCACCCATCAATGTTTGTATCCTGGTATTGTACACATTCAATGAAGGCACTATGAGTTGCAATTGATGGAACGCCATTCTTTCTTTCCTACACCGTTCCTTACCTAAAGCACTCAATTTTGGATGTGTTATTTGTTTTCCTTTACTTTTTAAAGGGGTTGAATTTTCCACTGGTTCACTCATTTTTCCCACAATGTTCTTCTTAAGAGTTTTAGCAAATAAATGAACCTCCTACTGTGTTTTAACCCTCTTTTATACACAATTCCCCCCACCATTTCAATTTTTCCCCCACCATATTGTTTAAACAAAAAACCAAAACTTCCAATTTTGCATTCACATTATTGTCTTTTAGAAATTTAATGAATTGCGAGCTGGATGTTGATATTTGACTGTTTGTTAAATAATCTTTTACCACTTGTTCATCTTTCCCTTCTAATATGTAGCAAAATACTTTCATCAAACTTCCATCATCTTCTTTCGATCTTATAAAGTTTGCAACAAATGTCCAATCTTCATCGACAATTTTAAAAGTTTTTATCTCCATGTGAAAAGACATCTTTACTCCAGTTATTCTGCAACAGTAATGAAATCAACCTTTACCAAGCAACATTTATAACCAATACCCCCACTACTCTTTCCCCCACTACTCTTTCCCCACTACTTTTAGTTAGACCTTTCCTCCATACCATTACTCTAGTATGTTCTACACCTAATAAATTTACATAAGGACCTGTGCACAGATTGTGCATCTTTCCCGCATAGCTACAAATCTTATTAGCGGTGCTTTAACACGATGGTCAACGTACCCTCCTTCAACTTCAAATTCGTCCCAATCATCTATAGCTGCTCGTGCACAATCTGACAAAGCGGGTCCCATCTGCAAATTTATAAGCAACAATAATGCCGAATCCATAATGTTCTCTTCGATACTCGTGTATTGCATTTCTAACCGTATTGGGAATAACACATTCTCCCTGATCTTATTATGTAATTAAATAAGAAATCATCACAAATTATTTTTCTCAAACAAATAACAAAAAGACTATCCATCGTGTTGTAGATGAGAGTAACATTCGTACTAAACTGTTTTACTGCCTACCACCCGCTTAAATAACTTATCCCTACTACTATTTTGTAGGTCAAGGCCAAGCAATATTAACGCGAGAACGGGGAATAGAGCACTAAGTGACCATGTTATTCCATTGCCACAAAGTGATCTATTCCCCGCTCTCTATTCTACCTCTACTTTTTTTTACATTTTTAATTTTATTATTTTTTTATCATTTTATGTTTTTTAACTTAAAATCCTAATATTTCATTTCCTTCTTCTTCACCTTCTTCAACCACACCTTCATTACTACACACATTTTCAAACTTAACAGTTCTTTCTTCATTTTATTGTTTTCATTTTCCAATTGTTTAATTTTTGATTTTTTTTCTTCCAATAGTAGCTTTAAATGTTTTATGTAACTAGCGGCTACGTGGACAGTTTTCACTCGGTTTTCTCCAAGTCGCATTCCGGGAATTTGAAATTGAAGTCTGTAATATTCAATGTTGATATTGGCCTGGGTTTTGTCTTGATTGTTCACTTCTTCTCCTTCTGGTCTCCTCTTCTGCATCAGAAAATAAGCGTATGATACAAAATTGGACGTTGCATCGTAGTTGGCTGCTCTTGTAAAATAAAACTAAATTCACTCCTACATCATATTTATCCCCTTTCCCCCACCACTTTACCGGTTGTCCCAAAAATGACGAATACATATTTCAACGGTCACGCTAGCACCATTTTTAACAAGATGGTTATAAAGAAAATAAGGATAGTCGCAAGATTTAAGATCTTCATTTGCCAACATGAAATCAAATGCTAATTTCCTTGAATATTCATTATGGAATTTTTCATGAACACTAATTAGAATTCCAGCCTTTTCAAACTTATAACCAATGTCTGGGATTTTCTTACAATCATCTATGTCCAGAAGTGGAAAATAATATGTAAAGGAGTTCACCGGTGGTACCCACACTCTATCACACTCTTCACAAAACACTTTGTACATTCTCGCTCGCTCATCCATTTTCAAATGATTTTTACTCATTGCCAGACTACCGTTTAAATAGCCTACTACCTCATCTTTCCCCCCACCATTTTTATTCCAAATTTGTTTCCTCATGTTGCGGAGTATCAATAACATGGGCAGCGGCATTCCAGAGTTGTGACCTGCTGTTCTTCTTCACCTTCAGATTCTGTTAATTCTTCCGGTTTGGTGCATAAAGGATACATTTGAATTGAAGCGGGTCCAATATCATTGTTCATTTGTTCATTTAAATTTAAAAATTTCTCCAACTATTTCTTCCAAAAACTGTCCAACGTAATATTTACCTCTTGCTCTACTTCTTCATCTTCTGCCATCTCACGATCTATAACAATTTCAGTGATGTAAATAAAGTGGTATCTCTCGGAGACATGGTTTAAAAGAAGAACATGTGGCTCCAGTAACAGTTACACGAAAAATGAAACAGGATTGTGTGGAACCCTCGCTTATATATAGGAGACTGGAAGGGGGGGGGGTCAATTATAAAAATTTGTAACTTGCTTGCTCTAATTACTCTTCCGCAGACAGCTTGTATTGCATTGCAACCACTTCCACCTCTATCTTCATGCCTTCTACAAGATTACGTACGTGCAGCATCCATGGAAACAGTATTTCTAAAACTTCAATCCTTACTCGACAATGCACACAATACTTTGTACGCATCACGACGGTACACAACACACTAACCCCCATGCCCATATCCCTCATTATGTTTTGTTCAATTTTCAAAAAATAACCTATACAATAGCGGCCAAACTTCTGTGTGCTCAGCAAAAAACGAATCCAGTCTCTTATACATGTTTAACGTATAGCAACAAGACAAATAATGAGCAAACACATGTGATAGCTGCTTTTATAACGTTCGCCAGTACAGTAAAAATTTGAAGGGGGGGGGGATATGATTTTTTAGTGGATGTTAAAAAATTAGTAGTTTTAAAACCAAAGCCGAAAAGTAATGATTAAACCCTACATTTTCTTCTAATTGCAATACTCCACATATGCCTCCGCCCATAGCCATAACAGATCAATGTTACGCCAATATACACCAAAGGTGGGTCTATCATCAACTAAAATTGGAGATGCTATGTTCACTAATCTTCCGTTTTCTATCCATGTCATAGCTTCAATTACAAACCTTCCTATAATATCCATTTGGAGAATTAATATCCAAAAATATTCTTGTAACAACATTTTCACTTAACAAGGGCACTTCAATTTCTTCATTGTTTTCTTCGTCGCTTTCTTCGTCCACCTCCAATACTTCTCCAATTCTTTGTACATTTATTATGAAATATTGGAACATCTCGGGGAGACATGTTCGCCCTAAACTATTATTAGCAAGGAATGGCTCCAACACAAACCGCCACACTCTTATATAGGCAAGTCAATGAAAAATCAGCGGCGGGGGGGGGGGGGGGGGGTCATGCATGAGTAACCATCCGCGTGCATATAAACGAAGGAAAGCTCGCGCGCCGCCCATATAGAGGGCTGACACCCCAGCGGTAAACAACAGATCCGTGAGTTTATACCACATAGTACTATAACATATGATTTATTTTTAACACTTAACATTTTAATTTTTTTTTACACTATTTCTTAACACTACAACAATCATTTTATAAATCACACTTTTATTTTCGCGTCTATTTTCCATTTTTGTTTAAACTACGTATGCTAATTAACATCGCGTGCAGGCAACTCACACTGATTATTTGCAGGTTCCATTCTTACACACCTGTTTCCTCCTTACTATGCAGATTACTCTCTTACTTTAACAACACTTAAACTCTAACCGCTACTTCTCGGTCATATTAATATAGTTAGTGCTACACTACAGGATTTACCTGTGCAATGGTGCACGCGATATTTCCTGCACATCTGCGGGTAATACACCTTACACCCGTCTACTATTATACTTATTGCTACATTACACGAGACATTTCTTGCACGCCTGCAGATAATACACTTGCTAACCGTCTACTAATATGATTATTGCTACAGTACAAGAGACATTTCTTGCTCACCTGCAGGTTATACACTTTACAACCGGCTACTATTATAGTTAACACTACACCATAAGATTAAGCCTTACACATGGGTATCGTAATCCTACTTCATCGTGCACGGAGCATTTCTTGCACACCTGCACCTTATACACTTTACTACCGTCTAATATTACAATTATTGCTATGATACGGTAGTTACCTGATCAATCACAGTTGCGGCCCCACTTGCTTATCCACAGGCCGATACTCGCAATCCTACAACTGAATAATTAATTAATTAACTTCCGCTATTACCGATACTTTTCTTAAACTATCCGTCTCTTCCTCCGACTCTTGTGACCGTAGCCGCGGCCGACTGACAAATAACCGAGCTCCCGCAAACCTCGCTCTTTTATGCGGTTTCTCGGGGAGGGAGTTGGAGGGATTGGAGGGGGTTGGAGGGGCGTCGCACGTGACTCATCGATCGCATAAAAAGGGGGGGTTGCCGCCGCGCGCATGCCATTTCGGTGGCGGCATCGGTCGGGTGAGGTACTATCCGTAGGTCTCTGACGCTTTTATAACTAACGCTTGTTACTTTAAAATGTGTTTCCGCTTTATATGCTAATTAGGTTTCTATATATTCAGACACAATCGCGGCCGCTGACCATTTGCCGGCTTACTCTCAAGCGGTTCACATGTAAAATCATGGCTTCCCACACTTTACAGCTGAAACTTTTGCGCACAAAACATATTTTACAACAGCATTCTACACCTGCAGTTTCAAACCGCGTAGTAACGGTGGCTAGACTTAAGAAACGGTTCAGGTTTCACCCTTTGTATTTTGCACCACCTCACCTTGGCAACACTTGTACTATTGATACTATTCTACAGACAGTCTTGACTGACATGGTGAAGTACCAACATTTCCCTCTTCTCACGCCTATTGACGGTCCCGTCCAGTTCTTCTTCTTCACCATCTTACCGGGTCTATATCATCGGACATCCTCCGACTCGTGTCTCATTGCTCTCTATCGCCTCACACGGTAAACACCTAAAAGCTCTCATCTCTCTCTCTCTTGCAACCATGGACACACAACAGGGTTCACCGGTGCAGTCCCCTGAAGTGACTTCCACTACGGAGACTACTGCTAACACTGCACCAAGTCCCACAGACAATTCCTCCACGCCTACAACGAACACCTGCTCCCGCCCGGTACAGAGCGATGCGGTGACCACTACTGCCGCAAACGACGTGGAGGCTATCTACGATCACTGATGGGGTTCGATTAAAATAAATAAATGAAAAAATAAAAAGAAAAACCCCTCCCTCGGCCCGCCGCTCCCGCTCCGATCCGACCGTCCCGAGTCCCCCGCCCCGACTGAGCCCCTCGCGGCTCCGCTTTTTTAAAACTCCCTCCGGATGGCCTTGACCCACTTACAAAACACATCCATCACTGTCATCCACACCTGCCGGTTCGAACCGCTTGGCCTTGAAATGGGCCAGAACCGGGCAAAACCCCACTACTTTAGTAATATTTCAACATTTAGTAACATATCCAAAATTTCGAGGGACCCAACGCAACAATTCAACTAAACACTTACCAAGTTTAAAAAAAATCGGTTGAAAAACGGCTGTCCGGAAACAGGGAAATAAAATACCATGTTTTGCATTAAAAGCCGTATAGTTAACATTGCCGACTGCGCAGCAATGGGCTACTGGCCCAGGGGTGAAGATGACTCTTAAGATTTCAGTTGAGAAATTACCACGTTTAATCCCAAACATGAAAACTTGAACAAAAACAAAGAGTGTATATAGCTGCAGTACATTGTGAACGTCCAGTACTCTACGACCAGTTCCGGTCTGCCAAGTCATTTACCAGTTTGAGCTCCGACGTTCAATCCAGGTCAAAATGGATAAGCACTACAACTACTTGTGGTCAAACTCGTTATATCGTAGCGTTACACTCAACAAGTTCAGTGGTTTTGTAGGTTACCGGGCGATTGTGAAGGGAAGATATGGCTCCAGGGCGTCCAGAACACTTACTGACCTGATCTTAATGTTGAAACACAAGATGTCAATGTAAATTGCAGCCGGTTGAAAATTATTAATAAGAGTGTCGGAATGTTGGATCCTAGGTTATCAAAGGTGGTTGAAAATATAAAATAATAGCCAAAGATTGTAAAAAAATCCAAGGTAAGAAACAATTTCTTATTTAGAAAGAAAAAATATTTTACAATTTTTACGCCCTAAATATTATATTCCATAAATTATTTCTATACTAGTAATTTTACTATCGCGTTTGGAGATCTCTTCGCCGAATTTGGAATGCTCTTGGGAAAACAAGATATAATACAAGATAAAATTTGGATAATGATGGGTTCCGTCAATTTTACGATTCATACCACGCTTTTGATAAAATATTTATTGGTTTTTACTGTTAATATTATTGCTTCTATGAAGTTCAGTAAACACACATACACATGCAGGTTATAAAATAGGTGTTATAACGTATGATGCGATGGAAGTTAGTGTCGGTTCACCTGTGTTTCGTTTCAAACTTTAGAGTCTTACCAAGGATACACAATACTCATAAGGGTTGGATTATGATAACTCTTCGATTTTTCTCTACATCTTATTCAAATTCTAGCTGACATTTTTAACACCATATTAACGTGTTCCATCTTTAAATGAGGATAATAAATGATACATAGAGTTTTTAACACTAATAATAATAATAATAATAATAATTAGCGAGTAGGCCTACGGTTTTATTCATCATCGACTATGAATCACATAATTTTGTTTAATTAAATACAACGATTTATTAATTCAAATCTAAACGCTAATAAACGTTAATATCAGACGAGGTGGCCCGTGCGCAAATTGCGCATTTTATGATTCTACGTGAATGTTGATTATGAAGAGACAGAGGTCTATTTTTGTTTACTATCTGGCTTAAAATTCATCTAAAGGTAATCAGCAGTTAAATTACAATTCACATGAAATAACTTGCCAATAAAAGTTGATCAACATTTTAAAGCGCCCTCTAGAAATAAATCAAAGGCGAAGGGGGCGAAGCCCGAAACAATATGACCTTTTTAAATTACGATTCGTCACTGCGGTATATCCTAAGCTTTAAAAATGACACCTCAATCTTAAAAATCTGCTCAGTAGGTCTAGAGAAAAAGGGACGTAACAGACGAAACCCTTATAGAAATAAGAAGATAGATGTTACGTATAATTGCAACTTATTTACTTTTTTACTTTTTTTTTTTTTAATTTTTTACTTTTTTTTAGTAAAACATGTATTGTGCTTCTTTGCACTAGTAAATTTGAAACAAAAGAGTCGAGACAATTTCAACTGTCAAACATTACGAAATAATCCATTGTAATTAGTTTGGCTTCGTAACACAGACCAGTCTCAATACACTCTCATACATTCCAATACATTCTCGTGCTCGTGACACAGACCTCTTGTATTTG
>JAQYXR010000801.1:0-55928 GCA_030545055.2 Neoaliturus tenellus
GTGCGTGTTAGTTATACAACTGTCAAGCAATACTTCAAGATCAAAAATACTTATTACACTTCAATCCACGTTCCTCGACCTAATAAATAGGACGATTAATAATATAAATGATTCAGTCATATACCGCTTATATTTAAAAAAAATATTTATCACAATATGAAATCCAACTGGACACAGTTTTACATAAGTAAGAATATCTTGTCACCTATCCCACATGTTCCTAGCATGTATTTCAGTTGTAGCACTGAAATAACCGATTTAATCTTGAACATAATACCTATTTCGATTGTTTATACATTGCGCACCCTTTTTTTACCTTCCTTAAAAACTATTAAGGTGATGCCATTCAGAAAACTATTAATTAAATGTAATATCCCTCAACTCATTGTGGGGATCTATACAGATGGATGAAATACGTAAATTAAATTACGACGACTTTATATTACTGTAAGTATTACATTATTATAAATAACAAAGAGTGGCACTTAGCCTACTGACGGAATTATTTCCGCTACTAAACCGGCCAGCTTCTGAACTGAGATTGCACGGACATTTATCTCAGAAAGTGGTTCCTGCACTTACCGTAATGTTTGAGAATCCTGTGCATGTCAAAAACCACAGTAATATTTATTGAACATTATGGTTTCTTCTCAATTACAGGTCGATTTAAAACCCCTGATAATTTTATTGGAAATTTTTATGTCACATTTGATCACTTACATCAATCCATACATATTTAGCTTGATATGACAAAATTTAAAATTACTGTTGATTGTATATATTAAAACATAAAACGGAACTATTTCACAAATATATTTTATAGTTTTTAATCGATATATGAGATAACTGACAAAATGGCGTTTAAAGCAAAACATGCACAATCATACTTTCACAGTCCCCATAATGCTTGTTTATATCATGATGATTTATGTTATATCATCGGAGGGATAAATATTGATTACATTTCTTCAATGATTTTAGCAGTAAATGCATATTTTGGAAATAAAATGGCGCATAGCTCTCTTTGGCACTATTCAGTTTCAGTTACATCAGTGGTTTGAGGTCGCATACATCATAACTTATATGTGCATAGGTCACTTTGGTACATTTGATTTATTTTATTAATTTACTTTGGCACTCTCCTTATGGGCTACCAACATGGTGTGCTGCACATAAGTCAGTTTGGCACTGAGTCAACATACATAAAACATCAGTCGTATTGGATTAACTAATATTAATGCTGCCTAATTTACACTCCTTTTTTATATAGGCGAGTGAAGAAAGCAAACGAACTCAGAGAGTTTTATCAGAATGTAAATAACAGATTTTAGGGGATTTTTGAGATGTTATGTTTTTTAGAAAAAGTGTATTAAATGTTACGTATTTTGAAACAAATTTAATTACCATTAGGTCGCCTTTATTTGCATTAATTATCAATATTGCGATAGATTAAATTTATACGGAAAATATTTGTTATAAAACTTATCTTTCCTTTATTTCTTTCCAACGCCATTTTCAAAACACAACTACCGTACTGATACCTCTTAAACAGCTACTCAAAATTTATAAATTTTTTCGGTTAATTGTATTAATAGTGAATTACATATTACTTCAACAAGTTTTATTCTTGATGAAACTCGCGTGTTTTGTTAATAATTGTAGACTACAGTCATAATAATAACACTCCATTTATAACGTTTTGATAATTTAATATAATAATGCAATAAAATATTTTATTGGTTTTGAGGTCACACATCCTGTTATAGTTATAGTATTAATAATTCTACGCATATTATGATACACAGAAAAGATGCTAGAAAAGTTGAAAAGAGGGTAGGTCTTGTAGTTCAGCAAACAAGATGGATGTGTTAATCCAGACCCTTCATGTTCTGAATTTTGTATTACGTCTGTAAGTATATACTTCACCTCTTTATACGAAGTAGTAGCATAATTTAATCTTTTTTTTTGATATCTCAAATTTTAAAATAAGTAGTAGTGACAAAATACATATTTGACACTATTAACATTATGTTAATTTAAAAGTAAATACCACCGTTTTATAAATTGTAAATTTATTTGCTATTATGTATCGTAAATATAAAGGAAAATTTAACACATTTATTTTCGTGTTGTCAATTTAATCAATAAATGAATTACTAATGAATATTTTAACGAGAATCCTATATTCCCTCAACAAAACCTTTCAGTTAAATTAAAAAGTTTACTGTGTAAGGTATAAGGTATACTGTGTAATTATATACTACTCGTATATTATAATGAAGTTGCAACGATGGTTTATTACAGTACTATGAATTATTCAGAAGCAGACATTTAGCTTCTGCTTACGTATTCAGGTCTCACCTCCGACGCGCCGTCCCTCAGTAAATGTATGTGTCGGTGATTAAGATTTGCGATATTAAATCCCTAAGATAACTACCAAGATACGGTAAACTTACTTCATTATTGTACCCATTCCCACTCATATACAACAGCTTTGTGTGTTTTATATGGACCTTATTTTAAATGGCATTACAAATTTTGTGTAAGTTTTATAATTACCGTACATTACTTTTTTGTTAGCTCTCACCATTGAAGCATACGATGTGATAACAGTAGTAAAGTATTTGTCAGAATATTTAAACACTAAACAGAGCAGACTTCACAAACTCAACAAGATTTACAGTACGTTTCGCGTAATAAAACAATAACAAATGTTTTCGAATCCATTGTCTAATCCCCAGTTCCCTAATCAATCGGGCCGGTTGTTAGCGAAAGAATTGTCGTGAAGACACTTTTAAAAGTGGACAATTTTAAAATTATTTTATTTTGTGAAAAGTTTTGTATATATTTTTATGAGTGATAGTCCTTGTGCCAGGTCCCAAAAAGGTATAATTTTGTGATCACATTGAAACTTATACATCTAAATTGGACAGCTATAGGGGTAGTAAAAATGCATATTATTCGAAAAAAATATTTTCGGTTTTTAAGATGGCGGCCATTTAAAGATGGCGGATGCATGTTAATAATAGGTAGGTTATATCTCAGTTATTTGTCATCCGATTTCAATAATTTTTTTTTTCTTTTTGAAGATAATTAAATTTTCAAGATTTAATCTATTTACATTACTACACAAATTTTGCTTCTTTTCCTAGGTATTTATCAAAATATATCTGATTGTTGTGCAATCTTTACCTTTAAGTTTTAATTACTCGTAGACCTTACATTTTACTCGAATATTGTTTATTACAAAAAAGATAGATAATTTTATAAGATTTACAATGATATATAATATAATTTACTTTATACAACCCATAGCGTTATGAGAACTAAATACTTGGCTCGTGTCAGGGTTCGGCGCGACGTGGAGCGGCGCGATAGCGACGATGAGTGGACCCGGCCGGGCCCGCACGGCTGACTCGCCTGGCGTCCAACAAGGCTTGCTTTATATTTTTCTTACTGGATATTATTTGCTTTAATAACATGAATATATCCACATGTACCAAATTTGCTTTTTCGGTTAAACATTTTTAGGATACATTTTTAATGCCAAATATTGTGGTTTATAACAAACCTGCGTGTGCGGAAAGAAGACGAATGTAGAAAAGTTTTTATTTTGTAAATTTTATAAAACAGTATTTGTTGTGTTAGATTGCTACTATTCTACTCAAAAAGAAAATTAAGTAATATCTATGTAAAAAGAACATATGGCAAAGTATTATTACTATAGACATATTTGCTCAATTACCTTTGTTTTCATTAAGTATTGAGCATAGTTGGTCTCTTGGATCAATTTTAGGATATTTTAAGAAACATGTTATATTTATCCATAATTCTGAAAGAAACAAAATATGTTTTTTAAAGATTATTAGTTAATGTATAATATAGTTAAAAATTAATATATACTTCTAAATTATAATAAACATATACGGTACTACATTTGTTTCGTTAATGTATAGCCTAAGTTAAAGTTTAAACAAAACTATTCTACCTTTCTGTATACTAACGCGTGTGTTACAGTAAAAATTCTTGTCGTACGTAAATAAAGGAGGAACTTTGATAGAAATGGATCTTTCTTTTTTCAGCTTTATTTTACTATTCTGTAAAATTAAATATAATTTGCTAAGACAAAATACAAAGAATAAAACTATAAATGTACTGCATAAAATAAAAGTACATTATTATTTTTAAAACGTATTTAAACTTTCTAATGATAGTAGTTCTCTGATAATGTTCATTAAATCGTCTAATTTCCTGTTAAAACAAACATTATCTGAGAATACATAGGCCTAAATTAAATACAGAGTGGCTGAAAAGTCACTGACGATTTTGTTTTTGTTATTCTATGGAAACTATACATGTTACATAAATAAATGACATAACAATAGAGAGAACCATTAATGATGGTTAGTTTTGTTGAAACATCAGGAAACATTTTGGGTTGGCAGACTGATGATAAGCAGTTGATGCAAAATCTGGTATTGGAGGGTATAGGCGAAAATTGCATCAGTACAAGAGGATTAAAATAAGTTTTGCTCTGTCAATGAATGATGGAGATCATAAATTGATTACCAATAGAGCGATGATGACCCATTTTATGATTCCCAATCATTCATGGCTTAAAACTTATTTTAATCCTCTTGTACTGATGCAATTTTCACCCCTATCACCCAAATACCAGATTTTGCATCAACTGCTTATCATCAGTCTGCCAACTTTAAATGTTGCCTGATGTTTCAACAAAACTAACCATCTTTAATAATATTAAATCTCGTATTTTAGATTTTTTTCTTAAAACTTTTAGCATATATGGGTAAAAGTCTACTAAATGTATGGGTCCTTAAATAATGTATAAACTACTTTTAAACAACGCTTATGTGCTCTATTGATCATTTTGAAAGAATTATTATCATTAAAGGTATTAAGATTAATTTAAAGTATACGTTTGTCATAAAAAGTATTAGGGGCACCGAGCTCGTGCTAGGTAAAATTATTAAATGTCACTTTCCTTTTCCATACGCTCAATCGCCCTCTTCCTTTTAAGCACGACCAAAGATTGCTGCACTTTTGAACAAATGTGTTGAGTTTAACTACATGTTAAATTTTTATATTGGTTATCAGTTGATTTTTGTTAAAATTAGTATTTACAAATCATAATACAAATTATCATGAGTGTATCATTAGAACCTTAAAGGGCTGTAAAACAAAACCCTGATATTCCCAGCTAAGGGACCAGCTCCAACTGATAGCCTATCTCGTGGCCGAAAAAAGCATATTAAAAATAAATAAAAACTCCTTGTGCAGAAATAAAGTTTGTTCGTATGCAGCCATTGCTTGTTTTAGAGTATAGTAAATAATCCCAAGGGGACCGAGCTTTTTATCGGTAAAATTAAAAGCGTCACTCTTCTTCCTTACTTGTTCCTAACTTGTTCGCTCCGCTCACTCGACCTTTTGAAACGAGCCTTTTGAGTTTTTTTATAGTTTGAAACGAGCTCATTCGCTTCGTCCACTTGCTAGACCAGTATGTGCTCTTTGGTATAAATTTGTTGGACCACGGGTTAAACACATATGTCTATATTTAAAATTGTTTGCTTTATTCTGTTTAATTAAGTAACTAAAAAAATCTCCATAGGGATAATATGAGAACTTGGAAGGGTTCTAGGACGAAAACCGGATTTTTCCAGTCATGGGATCAGTTACAATCGATTTCTCATTGCTAAAACCCCCATATTTAAACAAAAAATTTAAAAACCCTTGGACGGAATAAGTTTTGCCCATACAAACAGTGCTTGCCTTAGAGGCTAAGGTAAAATAATAATAATGGAAATTTATATAATTAAAGTAATTTAAAAACGTTTATTAATTATACGTAGCTATAAAGAGTAGAATAGTGGCAATCTAAAAAACAAATACTGTTTTAGAACAATTCGACATAATGACTTTCTATGACTTATTAGCGCACACACAGGTTTGTTATAAACCACAATATTTGGTTTTAAAAATGTAACCTAAAAGTTTTTAATCGAATAAGCAAATTTGGTACCTGTGATTATATTAATGTTATTAAAGCAAACAATATCCAGTTAAGAAAAATATAAAGCAAGCCTTGTTGGACGCCAGGCGAGTCAGCCGTGCGGGCCGGCCGGGTCCACTCATCGTCGCTATCGCGCCGCTCCACGTCGCGCCGAACCCTGACACGAGCCAAGTATTTAGTTCTCATAACGCTATGGGTTGTATAAAGTAAAATATGTTATATATCATTGTAAAGATTATAAAATTATCTATCTTTTTTGTAATAAACAATATTTGAGTAAAATGTAAGGTCTACGAGTAATTACCTTAACGGCAGAAAACTTCAAGTAAGGTACCGTTCTGCTTTGTCTCGACCCTTCATTGCCACTTCTGGAGTACGCCAGGGATCTCACCTTGGTCCTGTATTGTTTAACTTGTACATAAACGATATTACTGAGGGTCTCAACAGTTCTTCCCTACTTTTTGCTGATGACCTGAAGCTCTACAGCAAAATAAAGCTTCCTGCCGATACTTCTGTTCTACAGGGCGATCTGGATACTGTGGGCCTCTGGTGTACTAACAATAGTATGGCTCTTAACTTGGACAAATGTGTTGTCATCACTTTTAGTAGAAAGGTTTCCCCCATCCTCTCTGACTACACATTAGAAGGGAAGACTTTACCTCGTACATCTTCAGTGAAAGATCTGGGAATCACCTTTACACAATCTCTTGGTTGGGATGCCCACGTCCGGATAATATGCAACAAAGCAGCTCAGATCCTTGGCCTAATTTACAGACTATCACGCTACCTCAATGATATATACTTTGTCAAGCTTTTGTATTGTGCCCTGGTTCGCCCTCATCTAGAGTACCGTTCTATAATTTGGTCTCCTCATCAACTTTATTTACGTGAAGAAATAGAAAGGATCCAACGGCGGTTCTTAAGATTTGCCGGAACCCTTATTGGTTATAGGTTCCTTGAGACACCGGTCCAAGAAGTAGCAGTAGAACTGATGCTTCCATCCTTAGAGGCCAGGTGGTTCAACCAAGATGTGCTATTTCTCTACCGTTTGGTGAACTCAGATCTCAACTGTCCGGAACTTCTTCTAAGGATCAACTTCAGGAGTCCTACTGGTACGAGATCCACTTCTCTATTTGCCAAACCCTCAACATCCACTGGTTACCATGCTAATTCAACTATGTTGAGAATTCAGCAATACGGGAACGCGCTGCCTCCATGTTTCGACTTCTTCAGCATGTCATACTGTTCCTTCAAGAGAGACCTCCGAGCTATCAGCTTACATCATAGATAGTTTTGTGCAGTTATCTTGATGGCGCCTTTAAAGGGTCATGCATTTTGGTGTTTGTGATTTTTGTTTTTTAGTGGTGCCCTTAAAGGACCACACCCGGTGATCGGTGGACCTCAGCCAGCTGGTGTCCTTTTGTTTTGTTTTGTTGTTTTTTTTTCTGTTTTTGAATGTTGATATCTGTACTTTCGTTACCATTTTGCTATATCATTGTTATCATCTCATTGTTAAATATTTATTAGATTATTATGTTAACATCTGTATAGAATATTTATTGAATTATGTTATTGTTATTATTTTTTATGTTATTTATCTCTCGTTATATATTTAAATTAATACTCTCTGTTATAATTACTTGTTCAGCATAATTATTATTATGAGCATTATCACTCTAGTCACAAGTAATCTTTTTCATCTGTATAGAATATAAGTTCATAATGTATGTCTCTCGCATGTAAATTGGCTTTGCCGTTGGAAATAAATTAAATGAAATGAAATGAAATTAAGACTTAAAGGTAAAGATTGCACAACAATCAGATATATTTTGATAAATACCTAGGAAACAAAGCAAAATGTGTGTAGTAATGTAAATAGATTAAATCTTGCAAATTTAATTATCTTCAAAACGAAAAAAGATTTATTGAAATCGGATGACAAATAACCGAGATATAACCTACCTATTATTAACATGCATCCGCCATCTTTAAATGGCCGCCATCTTAAAAACCGAAAATATTTTTTTCGAATAATATGCATTTTTACTACCCCTATAGCTGTCCGATTCAGATGTATAAGTTTCATTGCGATCACAAAATTATACCTTTTTGGGACCTGGCACTTGGACTAAGAAAAGTATACTCTGTGTTTGTGTTCATATATTGTGTTTCAATGTTTTTGACAAATACTTAACGTCTAGCATCACATCAAATGCTTCAATGGTGAGTGATGCAAAAAGTAGTAAAGAATGAATCTTCTTGTTTATGCCATTTTAGGTAGCAGGAAAGCAGACAAAAAGGTAATAAAAAATATATAATGTCGAATTTTAAATAACATACATTATAAATAAAGACAGTGAGGAATAAACAATACAAACTCATGGTAAATCTTAGCATCAATCTTCGCTAACTCAGCAAAAAACAATTTTAACCAATGAGATTGTATAAATCAAGTTCTACCAAGAAGAACTTAAACAACTGACATATTTTAGATTTTTTTATTTTGGATCGTTTTATTTACTGTACACTTTAGAAGCAGTAAGTTTTTTTTTTCTTTTCAGTTGACTTTCACATAAGCAGCGCAAAAGGGCCTCATTAAGAGGATCATCTCGGTGAAGCTTGGCCGCTTAGCTGCCAAAATGCCTACTTCATGGTAATGCGCTTACCTCTAATCTGATTAGGTTGAACAAAACTAAAGTTGAGAAGCTTTTAGTTTCTATTTATAAAGCTGTTTGAAAAACTTGTAAAAAAATTCAATACATAAAGTGTACTTTCAGTATTACATTGTCTGCAATAAATACGACAGATGTATTACGCCAAGTATCCCTCTGATTGAAATGGTGTTATCTGTTAATATTTGATTTTTAGATTTTTATTAGGGTTTATAAAAACTTAATAAAATCCTGTCAGCTCTTAGACGTGGTGATGCTATGATAAACATTTAGAATTTTTCATTGCGGTGAGAAATAATAATGTAAATAAGTTCTCTAGGAGTACGAATGTTTTCTATATCCACATTTTATTATAAACATTATACAAACACATAATGGCTAAACTAATATTTAAAAAGTCATTGAACTATTGCTGATAAAAAACTGTATGACCTTCAATATAACTTAAAGTTTCTTTAAGTGTAGCGTAGCAGAGTAAAAGGATAAATATTTTTGTAATTCAATTTCGGATAGGATATTTAGGGCAGGTTGGTTCATGATTGTTACGTTTCAAAAGTGAAAGTGAAATTGCTTTCTTTGTGGGCGAAGAGATTCAAACGAACCAAAAAATAAGTAAATGAAAGTTTTTACCCATTTATTTGTATTTTTCATTCATTAATTTATATTTGGCTTTTTTATATTTAATTGGTTAAAAATTTCAATTTACTATAATATGTGGTAGTATACAATAGGAATACGTAAATTTTCTAATGTACATTTATGATAATCTAAAAACTTTTTAGAAAATTTTGTGAAATAGTTAAATATTTAATAACTCTAAATAAATTTTTAATCTTGATTTATATGTTAAATAGCGTCAATATTAAAAAAAAAAAAAAAAAAAAACATAGAAATTAGTAACATATGAAAATATTAAATTTTGTTTGTCGGTTGTGACGATCAACATCGAACATAAGCATGCGTACTGGAACCTCAGTATTAAATAATTAGTTATATAATTATATTCTGTTACCTATCTAATAATTTATGCTACACCTAATCCAATATTTAATCCAACAATTGGAAGTAGTGGCCGGCCATTCAATGTTCAACCAGGGATTTGAAGCAATATCAGCACCATCAATATACTGCCCTAATCCCTTCATTTGGTGCAGAGAGGCTATTGAATCTTGCCAATATAATAAGACTTTTACACATGCTAACCCAGAACCACCATTTTCTGGCCCGTAATTTTTCTGCAAAGTTGGTCTTTTCTGTAGAATTTGTAAACAGGCTCCAAAAAAATATGTGTACATTTGTTCGTGCGCTGACATCAAAGGGCTTTTTTCTTAAGTAAATATTGTACTAATCTAAAACAAATAAGGCCAATGTAAACATAAAACTACTTGCAGACAACAATTGTAATGCAAGAACTTAAATTTCCTTCATATCACTTATATAGCACCAGTTTTACAGGAATATTTTAATTTAGATGGAAGTCGACTACTGCACCCTCGGATAGTTCATCCCTATGACGGAAATGGGGTTTTCTGCGCTTGATCACCATTTAATCGTAATAGTAAATTACGATTGTGCAAAGAAAGAGCCACTTGCAGCTAGTGATGAAAAACTACTTTTTTTTAACTAATCTAAAATGTAGCTGAATTGTACTTTTAAAAACATCTAAATACATACTAAAAACATACTACAAAAAACTAAAAACTAAAAACATAATAAATAATAAAAACTAAAAACATAATACATACTAAAAACATACTAACTCACTAAACCATAAAAAATTATGGTCATCTGTAAAACTTTTGACCCGACATTATGAGCCAATTATTAATGGTTTTCCTACCACTGCATGGAAGTAATCAAATTGCCATAACTGTAACCGTACGCAACATATTTGTTTTCCGGTTTCGGTTTCATACCCGCTCAAGATCGGCAAAGTTAAGAGTCATCTTCACTTTTGGGTCTGTAGCCCATTGTTGCGCAGTCGGCAATGTTAACCATACAGCTTTTAATGCAAACTATGGTATTTTATTCCCCTGTTTCGGACGCTGTTTTTAACCGATTTTCTTTAAACTCGGTATGTGTTTAGTTGAATTGTTATATTAGGCCCCTCATACCTCAAAATTTTGAAAATTTAACAAAGGTTACCAAGGAAAATCGATTTACTTTGAGACTTTACAAAGAGTATTGTCTAATATTTGTTAAATTTTCAAAATTTTTGTGTATGAGGGCCTAATATAACTATTCGACTAAACACATACCAAGTAAAAAGTAAATCGGTTAAAAATCGGCGTCCGAAACACGGGAATAAAATATCATGTTTTGCATTAAAAGCCTTATGGTTAACATTGCTGACTGTGAAACAATGGGCTGCCAGCCCAAAGGTGAAGACGACTTAATTCCCGCACGCTAAATAACATAGCATTTTAAGGTCAGCTGTTGTTAATAACCAAGCCACAACTGTCGGTCATTGTTGTAGTTTAGTAATTGCTGCTTATTTTAGTTTGAGGTTATGTTTGATAGTTAACAGTGTGTTTTTACAGAAATAAATCAAACATAACCTCAATGGCATTTTTATACAACAAAAATTTAATTGTTGCTGTTAAGGTGGTAGGAAAAATCGTATGTGTATATACGAGCACAAAAAATCATTGGCGCTCTCGAAACGTTCTGACCCACTCAACTGACACTTCGTGCTTCCATCTACAATTCTCAAGTGGCAATGACGTACTTTGCACTCTTAATACATGAGTAGCTATTAACATTTATAGACTACTTATACTTACTGTAAAAAAGAATGTATGGATGTATTTATGTAATGCATCAAAAAATTCAATAAATACAAGATGTTCTAAATGTATTTCCCTATATATATATAAAATTGACTCTATACTAATGTAAAATATTAAATTTCTTTCAATTATTAAAATTATGACTGCAATAAAAATTAGGTAGTTACATATAAATGGTGGTTTTCATATACGACAAAGGAAACACTAAAAATTAAAGACATCTTAAAAAACTATGTCGTTTAAAAAACATGCAATGTTTATAATTTTCATAAAAAATGGTTTATACAACTCCAAAAATAATGGAAAGACGGTGTATGTGTCAATTTATGTTATTGCGCCACGCACGTTGCGGAATTGATTCTTTGTCGTATAATAAACTTGTCTTAAAAGAAGTCGTAGATAAGGAAAAAAATAATTTAAAAATAGCGAACCATTTTCCTTAATTGAATTAAAATTATAAAATTTTTCAATAAGGAATATACACCCTCCATGTTGTGCTTCTGTATATTATATTTTTATTTTAATACCCTGTTTACTTTAAAAAAATACATGCTAAAAACTTAATGATAAAAATGTTTATACAACATGAAGTTAAAACGTTGTTCATAAAATATTAGTCATAAATCATTTCCAAAATCCAATATTAGTATTTTTTACATGGCATTTCTCGTTCTTTTTAATAAAGTTTTTAGTTGTTTAGTTTAATTTTAAAAAAAGCAATGTTAGAATTAAGTAATATGAGCTTCGTTGTAATCGGCTTCTGATTGGAAGCGTTACTCTTGCAAATAACAGTAGTCATGAAAAGCAATGCGTAGTAATGCAATTGTGTAGGAAACCAATACGGAACTGTTCTAGATTATACGAGCGACATCCCTGTTACTGAATCTCGTTCCTCTAGGTTTACAACCCTATTTGCAGCAAGACATTGAGCGGGGCAATGTAACATAAATAATTTTACAACAAACAGAAGGCAAATAAGCTAAATGCTGCACTATTAAATAGTACATCATGTACATCATAAATGTTTTGTCAGAATGAACTATTGCTGAATTTTTCGTGATTCTGATTATATTTAGTATTAACGTTTTTTAGAATTTAACACCCGTTAGTAACAATAATTGCAAAACTATTTTCAATACAAAATATTAACAAGTTATTTTTCCTGCATTTTATTTTACGTTTCATTAGTTTGATTAGTGCTTCTTCAATTGACTGAGGTTCGATGAAAAATATTTATAAAATCTTTTGTTTTTTTTGTTGTATAAATGTTTCAAATAAAACGTCATATAATAAAAAAATATATATAAATATATACATCTTACGATTTATAATTAATTTATGTATGAATAAAAACTTTACAAACCACACATTCAAGTAAAATTTTAACTACATGTATGGTAACTAAGGATAATTGGACCGCATTAATAGATATTAAATGCAATGTTTTTTTTTAACCATTTATATTTTTCTATCTTAAAGTGCATTCTCTTTACTTAAATAACATGATTCTCACAAAAATATTTTTAATCAAGCTATCACAAATATATATATATATATATATATATATATATATATATATATTAATGGTTCATTTATTTGGAGGGTATCTTGCGTTAGATGGATCCTAAAAAGGTATTGATGGAACTCTTATGACAAATTTAATAATATTTTAAAGATACAACTTTTATTTTTTCTTGCTAAGGACATCGAACGTATAAGTATAATAATTAAAGACCTTATAAAAACGTATAAAAATTATTATACTACATTGTACAAAATTCAGTGGACACAATATTTTAACGTTAAATAGTTCGTGAAATCGAACACTTACATACGTTTTAAGTGTTCGATGATAAAATTATTTTCTAGTCAAATTATTAAAATTTAGGGGTTTTAGCTGTTGCTTCTACAGGTAAAACGTCTGAAAACATATGTTTATGTATTTTTAACAACTGGTTGAGTCTACGTTTCAAACAAAATAAACTAAAATGAATTGAAGTAAAATAAAAATTCTATTACCATTGAGAAAATTCTTAAAATATTTAAATTAGTTTTGGTCTTAAAATACACATAGGAAGTAAACAATTTCTTTTTGTGTTTAATTTTTAGACACATTTCCGATTTGATCATTGATTAACGGAGGGTTTCAACATTGGGTTTGATAGAAAATGTTTTCTTTAGGATATAACAAATTAAAAAAAATATATGAAACTAAGTTGAAAATCCTTGTTTAATATATCTTTTTGTCATAGTGCTTGTAGCTTTAATTTTTTTTTCGAGGTAATTACTTATGGCACAAATTAACGACGAAGGTAATTACTAAGATTATAATTAGTACTTGGACGGTTATAATACTAGTTAGCTAGGTAAGCAAATTTAAGTTGAATCTGATTAAATAGCTGGAACAGTGTAAGGAAATACCTTTTTATATTTGGGACGATTATGACTTTAATGTGTTTCCTTGTCAGTTTTATAAAAATTCAAGTTCTTTATTGTTTAAACCTGTTTGCTTTGTTAATTTAATGAGAATGTCTTATCTGTATATTGGCAGCCGCACACACTTTATCCTTTTAAGGAAGGGTCAATGCTTGGGACTTTATAAAAGAGCCGATGTGTCCATAGTGCTTTTAAGTTGGGCATTACATTTAACGTCAGTTAACGATACTTGAGATAAGTGAACGAAAAGTGCATTATTGTGATCGTTAGCTGACATATTTTTTGCGAATCATAGGGAGGAAACATTATTAAATTAAACAAATATTTAAACAACTAATCAATATATGTATAATAAAAAACGACAGTAAAAATCAAACCCATACAAAACACCGATTTGCTGAAAAATTCAACATGTTACGTCCATTTGGATACATAAAAGAATGATGGAATTTGACTCTTCATTGTTGTTTTGAACATATTGAGAATACAAAACCGATGTCGTCAACCTTGTCGCAGCGGTGACGTTTCACAGGGACAAAAGAAAAGTTGGAAACATTGTGTTTTGGGAGTTGTGTTGGACATTCTATGATATGATATTCCGGTTCATACTTACGTATATTTCATTGAGGTGTCCACTATTATGCTATACTCAAGGTGAAAATGTTTTAAATCTAGAAATATACGTGTAACTACTCTAGCTTTAGTTATAACTGATGTATAGGTCAAGAGAGAAAATTTTTTAGCTTATGTTACATATATGATAATATTTATGAGATAATAGGATATGATAATAAGATAGTATGATATGATGAGATAGTGGTTGAAAGATAGATAGAGAGTAGTAATATATGATATAACTTGGTTCTTTTAATCACAAAAACAATGTATTAAAATATTTATATTGACGATGATTAAAATACATGTGCATGCAGTATTTTTGTTCATTTAATAACTATTAATAATAAATGTTAACTAACACTTTTAACAAAGCTTAAAAGTTGTGTGTTTTATGTTGTGTATAAAAATGTATATTTTATTAAAATCTTAAGTTTGAACCATAGTGTTTGGTTTCATATCAGCCTCATTATTATTTAACCAATAATTATACTAACATCTAAATTAAAAATCATTATCATAAACCTACACAGTATAAGCACGGTATGGTAACTATAATTTAACTCAATTACAATCTGCAATTACTTCTAATACCTGAACAGGAGAATAAACCAGTTGACGTCCACCATTCAAAGAATAGACTCTAACCAAGTCACTCTCCATTTTGTTCCCTTTGTACCCTTAACATTATTATATAAAATTGTTATTTTATGACCTGTGACTTTCATTTTATACCTTAAATTCAACTTTGTATCACTATACCGGCCTTTATAAAAAATAAAGCAGTTCGTTAAAGTACACTTCTTCGAGGTTCTCTTACGAGAATTACGAGGATGCTTACTGCGTAGGTAGGCATACTCATAAAGTTTGTATGACTGTCATAAAAATATTTTAAATAAAAATAAGTAATTTAAAGCTCAGAAAATGTATTCAAACGCAACCAACTTAATATACATCACAGTTTTATAATTGTTTTAACCTTGAATGAATCTACTTAATATATTTCTAGTAGGTTTCATACGTTAAAAAAATGGAGGGTAATTAATTATTTTACCGTGTTTGAAATTGACAGTTTCATTGTTGATATTCAAGAAACTATTTGGATCGTTATAAAGTACCACCGTTTAGCCAAGTGAGAAATGAGAGAAGCAAAAAGGAAATGTGATTCAGTATAAATAAATGTAGTTCTTGGCATGCACAGGAATCCCGACCATTACTTTAAGTGCAGGAACCACTTTCAGAGATAAATGTCCGGACTTGTTTTCCCAGCTGGACGGTTATATGAGGAAATGATCTGTCAGTGAATAACCCGACCGTTTAAATACTAAATAGAATAAATTCCATATTATTGACCTAATCTGTGTCACTAGGAGTGATACAGCATAATAAATTTTAATATGAAATGCGTTATTAATAAAAAAAAAAAACTATCACAATTGAAATTATTATTTACAATTATACGTAAAAAATGTAGGTATTATTATGATTGTTTGTGTATTAAAAATTATTGTAAAAAGATGGAATACTGTTTCTGCTTAAGCTGCTAAAGTTAAAATTATAATCTTTGTAGTATAAAATAAGTTCAATCGTTTTGAAGGCAGTGTTTATGATATTGAGGACTGGAATATCTATAGTGTAATAATTAGTAATGTACACATCAGTGCATTAATTTAGTTTTTTTTACAGATATGAATGTATATTTGACGATTTCATATATATGTAATTAGTTTTAATGGCTATATAATTTTGGCATTTGTTATTTTAATTGTTTTTTATAGTTAAAGCTAATGAAAAAAATCTAATCGCCCATTCATAACATTTAAAGAGAGTTAGAAAAAACATAAATTGTGATTCTAATCTTTATTTTTATTTTATTTACTATTTATAATATTTACATTATTACAAATTTTATACAAAAACGTAAATTCAAAAATTGCAATGTCAGTACTTCTTAATGTGCGTCTCAATAGCAGATTGACTGAAAGAGATTAACTTTACAGTGGGTTAACTTAAGATTACTGTAACTAGTCAACTTATTTGCCTTTTTTTTGCAAATCACTATCAATAGACAAGAAAATAATGTTTTTTTGGAAATGATGTTTATTGAATTTAAAGAGAAGATCGTCACTAGGATTTATTTGTAACAAAGACAAAGTTGAATCAAATATTGAATTATATTTATACGTATATCCTATACTCTAAACGAGTAAGGTAAATTTGTATGTATGTTTGCACACGGATCTCAAAATTGACTTGAATGAATTTCTTCAAACTTTGCAAACACCTTAGTTCTGGGATAACTATAATATAAACACAGATCTCTATGCCTTGTTTTCCTCACCTGCATCTCTAATTGAAATTTAAAAATTTAAATTTTAAATTTAAATTTTAATTGGTATTATAGAGTAAGAAATCTAATAAAAAAAATAATGAAAGCAGCTGACTCAATTGACAAAGTGCAGACCACTGTTACAGTTTAAAAATGTGGTTTTGCATATCAACCAGTTGGTCAATTATGAAATCGTACTATAATAAAAATAGTTAATAATTTAAATCGTACTTTATACTGCTTATTATTTATGTTGAGATAAATAAACTTTATGTTAAAGTATAAACAGCTAATTATTTTTTTGAATTGTAATTGAATTAAAAAAAATTATTAAAGAACTATAATGAAATCAACTGCTAACAAAATAAATAGAACTCACGTGTTACAGATTCAACATGTGGTTTAACATATTAATACACCAGAGTGCAGCAATCGTAGGCTAGATTGAAATAGTTTGAATGGCGAGTGAGCGAAACGAACGAGCTCATCATGAAGGAGAGCGAGTTCAGCGAACGAGCTCGTCCTGGTCTTAAACACTAAACAAACATTTTTTGCACTTGGCATTTTAACACTCAGTCTGCCTATGACTGATATTACTATACAAGAATTGTTTCAGTTTGGCAAGCAAATGTTTGGTAACCAGGTACCTAAGATTAAGTAATAAAATTTAACTCATAACCATATTGGCAGGCTTAATTATACCAGTTATCCATACATTCTTGCCATGACAAATAAAAAAATAGAATGAATCAATCCATGGTAACATTTTATATTCAGTTTTAACAAGTTACTTCTTTACTCATTCATGCACAAATTCAATGATTCTCTAAATATGTGCACCTTGAGTTACCAGTAAATCTTGTAGACGAATTCTTTATTAGTTGTATTTTTATTTTATCAACTTACTTAATAGAGCGATAAAGCTCTTCGGAGCAGCGATTTACAACAATTTTTATTTTTGTGAACATGTCCTGAATGATGGACGTCACCGCATTTATTATAGAATCTTTTAGAGTTTCTAAATTTTGAACTGGAGAAGAACAATGGGAAATCTGTGACCAACCCATACATAAATAAATCCAGAGAAGTCAAGTATCGTGAATGATGTGGCAATTTAGTCATGCCATACCGTTTTTTTATAGTGCATTATAAGTAAACTGCACGGTGTCAATCAGCTGAGCTTAGGTATTTACAAGTTAATGGGAGAAAACAAGATTAAATTTCCATAAAAAAATAAATTTAAGGATGCGTGGGGCTGTTATGGTGTCCGTACAGTAAATATATTAAATCAGGGCAAGACTATGTAGAACCCCTGTAACCTTGTAAATAGAACAAGATGAAAATTGTAAAATACTCGTAATTAACATTGTAACAAACAAACACTACAATCCATTTAATATCATGATTTCAATTTTCAACAGCTAAGCCTCTTAGCACTGACAATTGACAGTGTAAACCCAATAAAACGAGTTATTCACAGGAACTTCCTTTTTTTACTTTACTTGTTCATTAAAACTACTATTAAGACACTAATATTTCACTTGTTGTATTTGGATTTTGCAACTTGCTTCCGTTGACTTTGGATAAAAGTATTTCCATGCTCATCTTGCAAATTACATAAGGTTTCATTAAAATCCTTGCATACTGTATTCACAAAGTAAATCAACTGTTTATTAACCTCATTTATGTAAATTTACTTGTGAATGCAGTTTAAGAACCAGAAGGAACATTATTTTCCTAACTAACTAGGGATCAAAAAGAATAAAAGAGGTTAGAGTATTTAAAATGGGTGACTGTAAACCAATGTCATTGGCGTTTTATGATAGTATAACATTATTTACCAACAGTTATAATATTAAACTCTATAATATTAATATAATATGAATGTTGTAATATTAAATTTATATATATTGTTGCATCGTTTATTTTATTTGGTAATAGTTTGACAAAACATTTAAGACTATTTTATATATTTAAGTATTTTTTTTTTGTACGTATGATATATATGGCATTCTAAATAAATTATTGAATAACTTTAATTACAAATGCTATTAATATTTAGATACCCGGCTATTAGGTCCATAGACAAAATGTCTATATTTTTTGGTCCACTTTTGGTCGATATTTTTAGGTCCATATTTTTTAAGCCACTACCTTTTGTCCACCTTTCTTACAATCATTTTATCATCGACAAAGTTTGAACGTCAAGTTTAGTATATAAAGTACTTCTCTAAAAATTCACCAGAATGTAAGATGTTTAAAAATTAAGTAATTTAATAAGTTTTTTAATATTTATAATGGGGTTAGTAATCAAGTATTTATACATAATTAAGGGTACAAGATTCTCTTCAGGAATTTAAAGTGAACAATGTAAAAAACAACATATCTTATTGATATTACTTTTTTATTGATAGTGGTAACAACGACTTTCGTGTATACATTTCTGTTTATGTTTGTGAGACACATTAATATGTGTTTCTGACATCTCACTTACAATAATAATAATTGAAGTCAGACATTGATAGTGAACAATTTAAAGCATATCAAATCCTACCAATTTTTCGAATTTTTATTTCTATATCAACTTTGATAAAATGTAAAATTTAAATGTACAGTTTTTATTATTTTTTATGTGAACGTTTTGTCGTGTGAACATAAATAATCAAGGAAATGATATGCATGGATATGATATTGAGTGGACGTAATCAGTAATGTATGTTTGTAAAAATGGACATTCTGTTTGTGGACCTAACATCCTTAAAGAATAATTTATCAAGTTTAATGTTATAAGAAACATTTATCTGTTCCAACTCATTCTTTGACATTTTATGAATTGAAATAAATCAAAAGAGATATTTTTAACATAGTAATCCATAGGAAAATATTGTATTTAGTGACAATTCATAGATATATGTGTATCAAACATCTGCGATGTAACAAACAATGGGATAAAAATCTAACAAAGTTATGGAAACTTATATTTGAGTAAGCTAGAATGAGTAAGCTTGAGTATCCGAGTGGCTAGAACGATCAGGAAATTGAAAATTGAATGGTTATTGTTATTTTTACCCCCACATGTTATTCTTTAATTTAAGATATATAAAACAAAAACTCAACGTCTTTCTTTTTTGTAACTTGGTAACATTTTTACATTTCTCAATCAGGTGTACATAAACCAATATTTCATTATGAAGACTCCAGGAAATAAACATACTGAAAAAATCTACCATAAATCACTGAATTCCATTTAGAACACAAGTCGGCATTTTTATCTAAAATAAATTCTTTTTATTTTAAAATTTATAACTGTAAAAAATTTAAACCAATTCATTAAAGTTTTAATCTTATACACTCGTTACAGTTTAGTTACTTATTCTATTTTAACGCTTAAAGTATCGTTTTACGGATGCCATTTTAAAGTGTATAATTAATCTCAACTCACTGACCAGCAACAATAACATTCTTTCGTCCCTGTTTAGCCTTAGTGTTGAGATTTCCCGGTGGTTCATCTCGGAAAGAGGTTCCAGTAATTACAGTAATGGTCAAGATCCCTGTACATTGCGAGTCATCTATATTTTTACAAGCAGTTTATGAAAGCTAATATCCACGAGTCTTCTATAAAGGTTAACGGGTTGAACGTACATTTATGGATAGTAAGCATCAATCTTCATAAGTAACTTCTAGACAATTTTGGTTAGAAACTATTACAAGGAGATTGTTAGTTTGTTATTATGTAGGTAATCAAAGACATTTTATATCACTATATGCCTTTTTAATGTTGGATGTTTATGCATCTAAGAGTAGTACGGTGTGAATGTGTTCAACAAAATTACGATTGGCTTGGTAGAAATTATATTTTGGTTATATTTTATGCTAACCTTTTTTCTGGATCTGTTATTTTTACCACCGGATTCATGAAAACCAGAAGACGAAAACAAAGTCTTTTTAGCGTGTACTCCCTAAATCTGGTTTCTGGGAATCTTGTATGAAACCAACTTGTAGGGTAGGGTCGTGGTTTGTATTTACTGTTTGTTGTTGGAATTAGTAATAGGTTAGAGTAAATGTATGCCGGTAATGTTGTATCATTCGATTTAAATTATTCGAAAAAATAACCATGTCTAATTTGTACAACAGTATTATACTATCGATCAGAAAAAGTAACTCATTCAAAGAAATTCTAAATTTAAATACAAAATAAATTTGTTTGTAACAATAGTAAATTAAGATGTATATTATTCACCGCCTCAACATCACCAGCCTACATAATGAGAGTGTTACTATTCAAATAAATGTTAACATGCAATCAATGACATACATTACCGTTTAAATACAGATTCCACGTAGGAAATGTAAAATTGTTTCCTTTCAATTATCATTGTGATTACATGAAATTGGTTAGGTTACAAAATTGTATTACATAAATGTAAATAACATTAAACTTTTTAAATTTAATAATAACCACATATCGCATTTGGATTGGGGAGCCCCGGCCCGTGGGAAACTCAACAAAACAAGGGAGGAAATTTGTAATGTTGAGTGTTTACCTTCGCAGCTCTGGAGTGACAGTGACGTTGAAATGTTGTGTGAGCCGCGTTAGACGTAAAACAATTTTTTGTCCCGATATGTCGGGAAGGTGCTATCACAACACCTATATATATCGATCAGTTTCGATTTTTTTTGTATTAAAACAATCATTATAAAAAGATACAGCTGTTTAATAAACACAAAACTTCAAACAAAAAATACTCTTAAATTTTATGATTTTTTTAGTGATTAGCAAATTTGTAATTTCATAAATGATATAAAATGCTACAAGAAAGGATTTTCTTTGATTTGGAACAATTGGTTTGGAAATTGAATTTTAAAATCAAGTAAGTTTACCATTTATACTAAGTGACAGTCTTTTGTTTGGTTATGTAAACATCGACTAAAGACATTCTCTTTTTTGACCTGGCTCATCTGTTAACACCAATAATTTATTGTTTTTACATTGCTAAAATTTTACCATGAACAAAAGCCAAAACTGCTCTTTTCTCAAAATAATAGTAGCTCTGCAGACGATATCAATTCTCTTGGTCATCCATTCTTCTAATTGCCAAGTTAATGAAATTTATTCAAATGAATCATCATCCAAAAAGTATAATATTTTTTCCCTTTTCATGATGATTCAATGTAAACGAGAACATTATTTAGAGAAGATACCTTATAGAAAAAACAAAATTAAGTGGAGAAGACAATGGGAGCTCATAATTAAATTTAAAAAGCATGAATTTCTTGTTTTGCTAATTTTATTGTTGAGTGGTGATATTGAGACTAATCCCGGCCCAAAACATATAGATATTACAACTAGTAACCAATTTAATGCAATTGACTTACCTTGTACGTCTACAGGTATATACAAACAGCCACAATACAACCGTGATGAAAGGTATATTAGACCAACCTATAAATACGTGGATTCCCCACAACTGGAGATAACTTCAACTCAATCAACACAAGACAACATAAGCCTATATGATGGTATCTCTCTTAAGGAATGTGCCTTAAATGATACATTCAATGAATCTCAACATGAAAGGCAACTAGATGATAAATATGAAAAATGTGTTATGTGCAACAAAAGATTTACTAAAAGGGCAATAATAATTCATAAGAAAAAGTGCTTAAATGTTTCATTAGAAAGTTACTGTGCCTCTGTTGAATCTAAAACCAAATTTATACCTTCCCCAAAGAAAACCCAATACAATAAACAGAAAAAAGGAAATATTACTAGAAAAGAGGACAATAAACCATGTCCAATATGTGGAAAACTTTATAAAGGAATATCGGGGGTCAATATACATATCAGCAGGTCTCACCCGGATGAGCACAGGACCAGAATAACGGAGCGACAAGTTTCTTGGAATAATAATCGTAGAGAAGCAGTGAAAACAGACATTGTAGAAGATAAGAACAAACATGAATTGAATAACTCTACATCATTAGACTATGGAGCAAACGAAAAATCGACTATGGACTCAAAAAACAAACATAAAGAATTTGAAGAATATAAAGAAAAATTGTTTGTTTGGAAACAAGAGTTTGAGCAAATTTTAAACACAGAGGACTTTTATCAAAAGGTTGAAAAGTTTGTAATGTTTTTAAACAATGCAATTCATTCTTTACCTGGTCCAAAACATCCGGCAAAGAAATATTTTCTCCTAAGAAAACGAAACAAGGCATTTAATATCCAACTATCTCACAAAAGATCAAGTAATCCGGAAAGATCAAGCAAACGGAACCGGGAGAAGAGGCGAGAAAAATATGAGTTTGAACTCACTCAATTCTTATATTACAATCAAAGGAAGAAGGCTATTCGTTCTGTTTTAAAAAACAACAAGGAGTTTTGTACTGTAGATCCTGAAAAAGTATTTAATTATTTTTCAACACAATTTTCTAATCCTAATAACTGTGAATGTGCCTCATATAATAATGAAAATCCATGTACGATTGGTAATGAAATTTTGTTTGAAAATACATTGATTGTTTCAAAAGAAGAAATAAAAAATGCCGTTAGAAAAATATCCGTAGACACAGCTCCAGGACCTGACGGTGTTTTGGTGCGAGCTGTTAAACATGAAACTTGCTTTGAAATACTTTCTTTAATAGCCAATAGAATGCTACAATGCTCTGAGGTCCCACCTTGTTTTACGAAAGCGAGAACTGTTTTAATATATAAGGGAGGCGATAAGAATAATTTAAGTAATTGGCGACCTATTACTATTTGTTCTGTTTTAAGACGAATTATTGAACGCGTTCTTGACAAAAAACTAAGAGAGACAGTCGAATTTAATGAACATCAAAGAGGTTTCACCAACATGCCAGGGACTCTAATTAATACATCAATTTTAAACTCAATTTTAAAATGTTCTAAAGAAAGAAAAAGTGATGTTACAGTAATATTTTTAGACATTCGGAAAGCATTTGACAACATTGGCCATAACCACTTAGAGAAAGTATTGAAATCAAAATTTTTACACCCAAAATTAGCAGATCTTATTATGAAACTTCAGAAGAAAAATTCCACTCAAGTTGAAATAAATTATAGGAAAACAAAACCAATTGAAATCAATCGTGGAGTGATGCAAGGTTCTCCGCTGTCTCCGGCACTATATAATTTAGCGACAAACCATATATTGCAAGAAATTAGCAACCATAATAATTCTGAAAAGTTTGGATATTCTTTAGTCCCTGGCCTCCCAAATATTACAGTACTCGGTTTTGCAGATGATACAGTGATTATTGGAAAATCGAGAGAAGCTGCAACTACACTTGCCGAACTGTCTATCAAAAGATTTAGAGAAATTGGACTAGAGATAAATCTTGATAAATGTAAAAGTATTTGCATTACAAATGGCTTACTTCATGAAGAACCAATTCATCTACAAGAAAACGGAAAAATAGAAACAATTAAAAGAGATGAATTAATTAAATATCTTGGGCTGTCATACAATGATGAATGTATATTTAACCCTCAAGGCATAATGAAAGAGTTAAAAATTAAGCTTGATTTACTTGTCTCGACACCATTGCTCAAACCAGATCAAAAATTCAACATCATGTCTTCATCCATTTGTCCAAGCCTCATATATCCATTCCAATCCATATCACCAACTAAGATACCTAAATCTTTTGTATCAGATGCAGACAGAATAATAAAAAGTTCACTTAAGGCCATACTTCAACTGCCCACAGATGTACCCGATAGTATGTTGTACTCTAACAGTGAATACAAGGGTTTAGGTTTATTTAGGGTCAAATGGGAAATATTTCTTCAATACATAAATGCTTGCCAGTGTTTAGACAAAAATGAAAATGCTTACATTTCAAATACAAGAGACCTTAAGTCAGAAATAGAATACTGCCTGGCTAGCTTAGGTATTACAAGGGAACCAGCCTTATTGAAGAAGAATGTGGATGAAATTGATGTGAAAAAGACGAGAAAAAGCCTTCGTACAAGAGAATATGAATCTTGGTGCTCACTTAACCATAAAGGAAAAGGGGTCGATTTATTCATGGAGTACCCACCAGCAAACAGTTGGATTAAAAATAAAGGAGATCTAACCTGTGGTGAATGGCGAGAAGCTATTAAAATGACTGCAAACGTCATACCAGTCAGAACTATTCCGGGTAGGTCCCAGGACGGAAACCACTGCCGACATTGTCGGAGTGAGTATGAAACCCTTGCACATGTCCTGGGATCTTGCCCGTTTAACGAAAACTTAATAAATGCCAGACACCACAGAGTTAGATCAATGATCGCCGAATCCCTCCGACGACTTAAATTTAATGTCTTTGAAGAGTTTCATGGCCTTTCAGAAAACGGGGGCACAAGAAGAATTGACATTATAGCAATAAAAGAGGGATCAAAACTAGGCACTATTATAGATCCAACTATTCGTTTCGAAAAAAACCATAACCAACCACAAGACGTACAAAATGAAAAACAAAAAATCTATACCCCAACAATACCATATTATAAAGAAAAATACGATTTAGAAAATATAAACATTATTGGAATACTAATTGGAGCAAGAGGAACTATACCAAAATCATTTGTGACCTTTTGCAAACAATTCGGACTCTCAACCAAAATTATTTCCCAAATTTCAAGTAGTGTTTTAAAAGATTCAATCAAAATTGTGATACACCATCTATATTCAAATGTTTAGTGTTTAGGATACATTAAGTTCTAAAATATCTAAATTTTTCAAGCTTTGTAAACTTTAAGAAAATTGTATAGTATTCTTTGTTTTAATGGCAACCCTAAATGTAGGGAAGTGTTGTTCTATATTGAATAAAGATATATATAAATTTACTTCAAAATTTTAGGGAAAAAATTTCATTTGAATTACAACATAGACTTTTATATGACATATACTTGTTTGTTGTTACATTAATCTTCATTATGAAAATTGTCCTTAAAGAGTTTAGCTTATTTAAGTTTGGTTACTTTTGTCAAAGACAAACTAGTTCTAAATAATATTATTAATATTAATTTTTATAACCAATTTTCATGAAGATTGGAATCTTGTCTACATGTTTTTAAGCTTAAAATTAAGGTTTATTTCAGAAATTTGATTTTGTTATCAATAATTTTCTTTGCTTATCTGATATGGCGGTTCGGTACATGGGTTGAGATCGCGGGATTGCTGATACCAACTCTGCATTAAATCCGTCATGGCCGATACTTCGAAAAGAGTTGGGGGCAAGCTAGCCACACTTTTATATTGGCATTTGACTGTCTTAGTTCTTGAACGTAACATGAAAAGAACTTCTAGTACTAAATATATTTTATTAAAAAATTAATAAACCTTCAAAGAGTTTTTTATTTTAAAACAAAGTTATTTGCGATAGTTAACAATCAATGTAAACATTTCTCTTACAATGAGAAAGAGCAGCTTAAAACTAACAAGAGATAAACATATTAAAAAAAGGTCATTAGGCCTAAAAAAAGGTCAACCGAAGATAAACACATTTTTGCCTAGTACCCACCATCTAACATAATGGGTAAAACCAGTTTTGCTATCTAAAGTGCTCAAATATGTTGTACCTGTTTACTACTTGCTATTTCCTCAAAGGAGGGCATTTGAAAGTGAGAATGCATAATAGCGGCATACGGTTCTTTGGGATCTAGGCAAAGCCACAGGTCACTTGTTTTATTTGTAGACAATGACCAAGGAATAAACTTACCCTGTAGGTTTTTTCACTCCTTAAATTATTTCGGCTTTTCTAAAAGACTAAAGATAACTCTTATAAGGTAGACTGAAGGTAACTAAAGGTGTCTTAAGTTCAGGTCTGATAACAAGGGGTACTTTCCCAGTAGCATGAATAACTGGCATTGCATCACTTTTCAATAATATTTTTAGAAAAAAAAACAAACTTGAGGACAACTTGAATACCTTTTCCAGACATCAAATCAAGATATTCAGCTTATATCTCTCTCAACCCAGTAGACCTAACATAACTATTATTATTTTAATCTTGTTTCTTTTTTTCTTCTTAAAGTGAACTGTATCTCTCATATGTGATATTTTTATTTGGAATGAGATGAGTATAAAACTTTGAAATAACTACTTTAATGTTCTTTTTGTCTTCAGTTTTAAGTTATGAAAAATCGTCATTAAGTCTTGCGCAATATTGCTTAATGTTAATGCTTACAAAAAAGATCAGTTTGATACTCACAATTTTCTTTGTTGCATTTTCTAGCTATCTATGAATGTAAAATTTTTTAATGACCTGTTTTCTGACAGGTCACCTGTCCATCTCTACTCTGGAATCTTTAATTGACGGTGCGATGCTATGCACAACAATGGCGGTGGTCGATGATTCTCCTTTATTATCGGCTTTCACTTTTCTCTCTTCTTTTTCTTTATCTCCCATCGTGGAAAAAACCAAAATTCACTCACCTAATACTTTTATTAGATTGTGCGTAGTTTTAAATATACTTTCACTTTCCACTGGATACAATTATGCATTTTCACACTTCATCTTGTGATAAGGCGGGTTTGCACCGTGGTTGGCACATGAAATGAGACCACGGGGTTGCTTCTACAAATTCTTGATTTATTCTGTATCGTCGTCGTTACCTCCAGTAGGAGAGGGGGCTCGCAAGCCGCCCTTATATTTTGAACTTTGACAGTCTGAGTACACGAGCATAATGTAAAGCCAACTTCCAAAACTAAATATTTTACAACTTGCGAAAATACTTAGGTTTCAACGTAAAACATATTTATTTATTACTGATATATTTCGAGAAAATCTTAAAAGAATTTAAATTCAAACATTAATAAAAATGAAGTTTGAATAAATTTAAACAGCTATTTGTCGTGCTTTTCCAAGGGACGCGTAACAATTAACAGTGTTGGAGTGTTTTAAAACACATTAATATAATACTCCTGTCCTACAACATTTTACAGTTGAAAATCCTGATAGTATCATAAAATTATATTGGCTTTATCATAGTGAAATTTATAAAAAATATATGTACTATATTTGATTAACAACGTAGTACTTATTGAAATATAATACAGTAAAAAAATGAACCTAAAGTTTGTTATTGTCTTGCTTTTTAAAAACTGGCATTAGCATTGTCTGTTTGGTGGTTGCTGAGAATTTATCCAGCGTTAGTGTCCATGCAGGGCAGGTGCCGGTAATGTGAAGGTAATGGAGACAAACAGGGGTGAGTTGCAAACAGGGGCCATTGCGGGTTATAAAAGTCTAAAAACTGTACATCAAACTGCAGTACTTTGTTTCCTACACCACTATACAACTATTCACAACAGACATTTATTTTTTATTTACAAATTCTCAATGCGGGCTCATTGTTTGTAATGGTACTGACATATAAATTCGTAACTCATGTAATATAATCCAGGATTTTGTTTATAGGTCAAGCACGAAAAAGTCTAATGCTGAAATACCTACTATAAAATTTACACTGCCCTAATAGTTTAGGGAAATTGTAGTATATGAATAATTATTCAATGCAACTTTGAAAACAAAGTAGACAGTAAAAAAGGTGTCTTTTGACATTTTAACATTTGATTTAGTTTATTTAACTGTCATTAAAAGGAATTGTTGTATATTGTAATATTTAAATAACTAAATCAAGCGAACTATTAAGAAGAGAGTATAATATTGTAAAACGCATTTTGTAAAACACAATAGTTATCAATGATTAGTTGCCCATAGGGGGTTCGGATTTAGTAAGAGCTTGTTCAAACCATCCACATTCCAGAGAGAAATTTTATTTAAAAAATTAAACAATTTGCAAATTACTTCACTATTATAGCTGATGAATATATTGTTTTTAAAATAACGACGTAAATATTTTTATGAAGTTAAATGAACAAAATGAAATAAAATATATTAACTTGAATCATTTAATTCATTTATAATACACTCGATTTGAAACCCCAATGTTAAGCTCACAAATTTACGTTGAAGTTTTACTTGAATTGTGTCCTTCTGACATTCAAGTCTGCTTACATTGAATTGAATGTCATCCTTTACCTATAAACGCTTTGCCAATAATGAGTTGTTTTTTGCATATGACAGTACTATGAAATTATTTAATAATTTATTGGCTTTTTAAAAAGTTTGTTTTGAATTTTTTTTACAATTTTTTTTTTAGTAAAACCTTTAAGCAGGAATAATTTTTTTTAGGAAATTTATGTTAAGTTATTAAAAACCCTTTCCTTCTTAAGTCTTTTTGACCGAATGGGTTGAGCTAGACGACTGCAAAAGTTCAAGCAAAATGTAATGTAAAAATCAGGTAAAATATGTTTTAGTTATTGGTGCTTAAATAAATAATAACAAAAAAATCATACTTTTTACATTTGACTATTCTTAAGATTAACTAAACATTGAACTTTGTGGTTTGTTTTACTGAGAAAATTTATATGTAAATTATTTTACAATCCTCTCATTGTATGTTTTTGGTATAACCAAATACTTGAGATATTTAGTAGACATAATACCTTTAAAATAATACGTAATGTCTACAAATGTGCATTGTATTTCATATAAATAAATGCTGTAAGAAATCGTATAACTCTTAAGAAAGGCGTTACAAAATATTTTATTCGAAATACTCTTTTCATCATTGTTACGAAAAATAATCTACAAGGCTATCAGTCACAGCTGCAAATTAAATATAAATTATGTTTTTAAAGTATTGAAATTTTTATTTTGTGTCACGGAAGAAATATTTCTGGTATGCCAAGACTGTGAACGGGGGAAAAGTTTTTACTATCCTATAAAATACCAAACTGCTGCAATCCAGAGGAACAATGCTGTGAAGTATGTGACGATGTCTTCAAGTTATTTTCAGTTGAATGAGAACCTTGTGTTTAAACCTAGATTTCACAGAAATAGAGAAACCCAAATAGCTTGTTGTGAAATAGATTTAATAGCATTATCTATCATTCTATTTGAAATATTTTGTTTTGTGTCTATCTACGAAATGGGTATTTTTTAACGTTTTGACGGGGAACGGTCCAAACCCCAGTCTTGTTACTATCTAACAACAACCAGTTGTTAAAAAGCAATGATATATTACAATTTGGCTTAAATTAAAGTACCGTTCCTTAGATTTTACATTACATTTTTATTGGATTCACAAGTAGTTAGATTTACAATTCAAAGTACGACTATGGAGTTTAATCTATACAGGGTTAGGCAAAAGTCTGGACACCCCCCGTTAACTTTTTAACGCGTTGCAGTAGGAAAAGCAAACTCGGCACATGTTTACAACATCAAAATCTGCACTTTTTCATAAACTACACAACTTTGCCCCTGTCCCCAAAATGGGGTATTTTGGGGGCAGTCCCAAATTTTCAAAGTAAACCCCTATCGAGTGACCCCTCATTTTAAACGGTTTATCAAGAGAAATTAAATGGCGCAAACTGGAGGTCGATATCTCTCCCCTAACCAAAATGGCAGCCATTTCAAAATTTGAGATGGGCAAGCAAGTATAAGTCTGGACACCCCCAGTTAACTTTTTAACGCGATGCAGTAGGAAAACCAAACTCGGCACATGTTTACAACATCAAAAACTGCACTTTTTCATAAACTACACAACTTTGCTCCTGTCCCCAAAATGGGGTATTTTGGGGGCAGTCCCAAATTTTCAAAGTAAACCCCTATCGAGTGACCCCTCATTTTAAACGGTTTATCAAGAGAAATTAAATGGCGCAAACTGGAGGTCGATATCTCTCCCCTAACCAAAATGGCAGCCATTTCAAAATTTGAGATGGGCAAGCAAGTATAAGTCTGGACACCCCCAGTTAACTTTTTAACGCGATGCAGTAGGAAAACTAAACTCGGCACATGTTTACAACATCAAAAACTGCACTTTTTCATCAACTACAAAACTTTGCCCCTGCCCCCAAAATGGGGTATTTTGGGGGCAGCTCCAAATTTTCAAAGTAAACCCCTATTGAGTGACCCCTCATTTTAAACGGTTAATCAAGAGAAATTGAATGGCTCAAACCGGATGTTGATATCTCATCTCTAACCAAAATGGCAGCCATTTCAAAATTTGAGATGGGCAAGCAAGTATAAGTCTGGACACCCCCAGTTAACTTTTTCACGCGTTGCAGTAGGGTAAATTCGAGAAGGGTAAATTGACATTTGTTAAAATCAAATCGGAAAATAGCTTTTTAGAATTTAGAATTTCTTGAATTATTTTAGAACTGAACCTAGTAGCAGAAATTAACTAGTAGGTTCAATTCTAAAATAATTCCAGATATTCTCAATTCTAAAAAAGCTAATTTCCTATTTAATTTCAACAAATGTCAATTTACCTTTCTCGAATTCTAAAATGGCTGCCATTTTGGTTAGAGATGAGATATTGACATCCGGTTTGTGCCATTCAATTTCTCTTGATGAACCGTTTAAAATGAGGGGTCACTCGATAGGGGTTTACATTTGAAAATTTGGAGCTGCCCCCAAAATACCCTATTTTGGGGACAGGGGCAAAGTTGTGTAGTTAATGAAAAAGTGTAGTTTTTGATGTTGTAAACAAGTGCCGAGTTTGGTTTTCCTACTGCAACGCGTTAAAAAGTTAACTGGGGGTGTCCAGACTTATACTTGCTTGCCCATCTCAAATTTTGAAATGGCTGCCATTTTGGTTAGGGGCGAGATATCGACCTCCGGTTTGCGCCATTTAATTTTTCTTGATACACAGTTTGAAATGAGGGGTCACTCGATAGGGGTTTACATTTGAAAATTTGGGGCTGCCCCCAAAATACCCCATTTTGGGGGCAGGGGCAAAGTTGTGTAGTTTATGAAAAAGTGCAGATTTTGATGTTGTAAACATGTGCTGAGTTTGCCTTTCCTACTGCAACGCGTTAAAAAGTTAACTGGGGGTGTCCAGACTTTTGCCTAACCCTGTATACAAAGTTAGTATGTTAGAATTTACTTGCTTTTATAATGAGTTAGCCTTTAAATTTTGAGCTCTGTTGGTGAGGTATTTCATGAGAATGTAAGGTAAATCAATCAGAATAAGGGTACTATACTTCAAACCAAACAACTACAAAATGTTTGCCAATATTTTCATCTCTCTGTTGTGTGTGTGATTCATTACTATATGATGGTACTTATAAACAATTATAGTTAGATAAAATCGTTGATGGAGATGTGCAAATATAACTTGGGGGCCAATTTCTGAAGTTGACCAATTCGGTCAAGTGTTTTGGGCGTTGTACTTGATAGCGAGCTCACTTTCTCTGACCATATCACCTACATCTCTCAACTGGCTTGGGGAAGGCTGCGAGGTCTGTACAGGTACAGGTAGTGCAGGTAGACCTTATGTATACAGATCCGTCCAACCAGATAGTGCGAAACTTCAACTTGTTAAGTCACTAATTTTCACGTTCAGGTTGGAGGCCGATAGGAAAAGATTTTTCAATTTTGGGCCAACAACGTTCAATGAACTGCACAGTGAACTACAACTTTTAGCACCCATAGCTTTCAAAATTCATGTAAAAAATATTTCTTTTCGAACTTCTATCCTTGAATTGTAATTCTGTTAGTTTTGTGTTAGTTTTAGCGTATTGTATTTTTATTTTTGTACATGAGTAAAATAAAAAGTAAGAAAAGAAAATAATATAAATATTTAAGTTATGGCGTACAGTAATTGATTTCTTTCCACTACATCAACACTGTTTTAGATGTTAATTTTAAAGGTAACATGTGTATCCAATTAAAGCCCAATATGATTCACTTGTCTATTTGATATTTTTTATTTCGTAAAATTAAATGCTATTGATTTTCTCATTCTTAATAATGAGTATATAAACCACCAAAGAAAAGTTATATAAAACCAAACGGAACTGTCATTCGAACTTCAAAACCCCATCGTAACTGGAAATCGTATTTTACTTGCAAAGTAAAACTCTTTAAAAAGTTTACAGTCAAAGAAGATTAGACTCGAATTCCCAGTATTTATTTTAAGACTCCTATTAAAAAACATTAATACTTGAAAATTAATAAGAAGTTTATTTTTTGAATAAGTTATATGACGCCAAATAAATATGCCAATTTTGTAGTTATACATACATTATTGTTTCAAAACCTTACATGGAATAATGAAATAAGAAATAAAATGGTGTAAGCAATTATATAGAAAACTCGAAACCTAAGGTCAGCTAAATATTTTATAATGAAGCTTTACTGTAGTCCAAAGTGTTGCTGTCCAAGTAGTAATGTTCCCGGGTTCGCTCTTTGAGTGGAACACATCTGTGAAAGCGCATTGATTGAGCATGGAACCATTTCGTCAAAACTGAAAAATTAATAAACATATAATAAGTATCCAGTAAGTAACGGTGTATATATACTTTTTATTGCTAATATTTATGAATATAGATATAAATTTCAAATGTCAATCATATTTTTTGACAGTATTTCTGATTCTGATTATCATTTAGTCCAATTTTGTCAGTTTAAAGAAACCAAATAATTATAATAATCATTATAATGTAATTATTCATTAAATTAGTGCATTATATTATGTTAAACGACAGTTTCTAAAAGAACGTTTAGGATTGCACCCACCTATAAGTGTATGTAATTGACCTTAACCAGAAAAAATCCAATATTTTACAGACTATGAGCATAAAAATGTGAATATATTATTATGGAGTTTGAGCTACCTAGTGTAATGCTTAGTGAGTTTTATATCGTTGAATAATCATAAATCATTCATTGGGAGCTCAAAACACCAAACTGATAGTTTTGCAATAAAACCTTTGGTGTTCACTGATCTAACCGATTTATCACCGATTCAAACATAAAGGGTTAAAATTTGATTTGAAAAAAAAATTCTCGGTATGCTTATTTACATTTTGCTCTGCTAATACTTGACTCAACTTACTCCATTTGCTACCCCTCAGGACGGGGCATCCCGTATGGTCGAGGCGCCTGTCCCCCTCCCAGTTTGGTCGACGGTTGAACCACATCACCGCTGATCCCTTCTCCGGCACCACTGACAAGTTAAGGTGAGGGAAAACGGTAAAACCTCCCTCAGCTGGCTGGTTTAGCTGAAATAATTATAGTATATTACAGTAGTTCAGAGGTTATGTTCTTATATGAGGGTGCATATAAATAACGTGATAGAAATAAATAATGCAATAATAATAAGCTTTAACTATACATATTTAAATGTTTTTATAGCCCATTAGTTGAGAGATTTAAATAAGGTATTTCACGAGATTTAAGAAACAAGTTATATCGTGTTTAGTTAAATTTTACTATGCTACGTGAAAGATACTATGTGGACCTATGTGATGAATATATTATAACATTTTATATATTGTACAAACATAATAGCAGGTATTATGTAGAGTACTAGGTTTTGGAGATTTTTATAGAGCTTAAGATATTATCTATTTCAATGGAAAATATACTAAACAAATTATATTGTTTTGATTTTAATTTTATAATATTATATAATTTTTGTTATATTACATTCTGATTATGTAATTATATTAAAATATTCTTAATAATAATAACCTTATTTTAAATTAGCCATTAAAATGAGAAACTAGCGTTCATACGATTCTCATAAAACTTACCCAGTACATCAGGGTTATGTAATCTCCACTAGTTAAGTCAAATAAAGTCTCCTGCAAATAGTAAAATCATCATTATTGCACTATTTTTAGTAATAGGGTATATTGTAACTAGTTAAGTAAGATTGATTGAAGTAATGATTGAAATACAGAACCATTCAAATAAGTTTTTTAATTAGAAAATATTTAACAAAAGCAAATAAAAAATTTGGAAAGTAAAAAAACTACTTTTGATCATTTTCATTATTATTTATTATTATGTATTTCACCATTCCGCATTTTAAAAATTATTTTGAAAATTAGATTAGGAACTAAATAAAATATTATGGCTCTATTTATTCCAACGGCATGATCACCATTTTACTTGTTACTTACTTACTTGTTACTTGTAGATTCCATCCGTAGGCAAAGATGCGTTGGACTGGTCAATATGCCAACTCAAAGTTGGACCTAAGTTAAGGGTTGGGTGAGGATAGGTACGGGCAAGAGTCGGGTTTGCAATCTTTTAAGTGACTGGTGAGGCTGTCCACAGAATAAAAGCAATGCCTAACAAGATAATATTTTAAAGAGTTTTTAAATTATTTGTCATCCGTGATTTCAGAAATAAAGTGTGGCAGAAGTTGATAAAATTTCAAACCAGCATAAGCCGGTTTTTTCTCAAAAACAGACAACTTATGGAAAATTGCAAAATTTGTTTTGAACCTGGTGTTGTAAGTGTGATTTTTTTGACATAAGTTAAAGAGTTTATTATTCCTGATGAAAATTACTAATTCATAAAAATATAAACATGGAGCAGACATTATCCCTAATTTCATTAAAAAAAACTTTCACAGTGTTCCCTAGGAGGGAGCCCGAAAATGGACCTAACGGCTTTTTTTGCCAGAGGAGTATTCTGTCATAGTGTGGTTTATAACCCCATAAAGCTATTGAGTAAGTAATATGAGACTCCAAAAGACTAAAGTAAACAGTTCTAGAAACACTAATGTTACATAGTTTGCTTACTCTTCTTAAGACAAAAAGCCCAGTTGCCAGTTTTTTTTCGATTTTTCCGATTTGGTCAGACCATGTCAAACCATCGTCCAGCCTCACCCCTAAGGAATCCGCTGAAGTAGAAGGTTCCAGCATTACCTCCCCAATGAAAACGTTAATTTTATCAATATCACAGGCGTTCCTCCTTTGGTGTGTGCTGATGGAAAGATACCCAGTTTTATCAGCGTTTAATTTAAGAGAATTGCTAGAAAAAATTGAGCGAGAGAATTAATTTTGAAAAAAGTTTCTATTTCTAGTTCGCTCAAATTTTTGCTTTTGGTGAAAAGGGTAGTATCATCTTACAATTTACAATATTGTAAAGATACAACAGCCTAGTGACAAGATTGTTTTACCTTAGCAATACAATAACAACAGTTAACAGTCAACAACTACAATCAAAATTATACAGAACCAATTAACAATTAGTATCCTGTGTGATATACAGGGTGTTCGGAAAACCGTTTCAGGCATTCAGGAGGTTATTTCCCACATCAAAATAAGCAAAAAAATTTCCATTAACATATGTCCTAAAATGCTTCGTTAAACCGTTAGCCGCCATTTTGTTTTTTACACTAAATAATTTTGATTTTCGTAATGGATCATTGTATTAAGTTAATATTTGGCATGAACCTTCATCATAGCAATACCCATTTTCAAAAAAAGTTATTTTTTTCTAATGTGTATTTTCAAAATGGCGGTCAATTTAAACTAAAATATCTCAAAACCGGTAAATTTTATAAAAATTTTACTAGACACAAAAAAGTTGACAAATTCAATTATCTAACCAATGGTACCAAGTTTGTAAGGATATGACTACAAATAACTGAGTTATTGAGATTTTAAAATTAAAATTACCTTAATTTGCATTAATTACAATGCAAAATCAATGTTTTTATGCATAAAACTACTATAGACCCCCCCAGAGATGGATTTTTGGACTTTGCCCTCGGGGTTCGCCACCCGGCCTACCCCGCCCGGTCCTAGCATTCCCCTCCCCTCCCCCTACCCTCATGCTACCCCGCCCGACCCTCCCGCCCTCGCCACCCGCGGGGCGCACTTTTGGACTTTGACCTCTGGGATTCTCCACCCGCCCTCTCCTAGCACACTCCCCTCTCCCCCAGCCATGTGCTATTCCCTCCCCTCCCCCTACCCTCATGCTACCCCGCCCGGCCACCGCCCTCGCCCCCGCGATACTCTGAATAAAATTTATTTCTCAGACTGGGTTTCGAACCCGGGTCTCCTAGTTGGTAGGCAAGCGTCTTAACCACTGGTCCACGCCAGCATCTGTGTAGGAACGGATTTTAAAGTCTAATATGTCAAAGTAATTTTGAAAAGGGTTCTTGCTTTTCATGTATGAACCTAATATGATGCTAGTTAGTCAATTCTATGCTTTAGCGTAATACTTTTTTGTAGTTTATTAGAGAGTTAGTTTGCTCAATCGCTCCTAGGGTGCAGGGAGGTCGTCTTCTTGCGTTTCATCATGCTTTCGTGTTAGTTCGTCCGTTCTCTCCTACAAGCGCTGTCGGCGCATAAAGTCATCATTTTTAGTTTGATCGTTTTCTCATAGAGTGCAGGCCTATCGTTTACGTCACTTTTTACAATAGTTCTTCCGTTCTCTCCTAGGAGCGCTCAAGTCGTCGCTTGTGACGTCATAATTCAGAGCTGCCAACATGAAAATAATTGTACCTTTCCCCTTCCCCCCGTCCACTGCCGCTATACGTCATCACCACCCTCCCTCGGCACTTACGCCGCCCTCGTCTAATTTTGAAGAGGGTTCTTGCTTTTATTTTTGTATAACATAATATGACGCTAGTTTGTAAATTTTGAGCTAGTTCGTCCGTTCTCCCCTATGAGCGCTGACGGCGCCTCACTAATTTAATGTCTTAGTTCGATCGTTCTCTCCTAGAGTGAAGCACTGGTGTTATTGGCTAGTTTGATTTATTCCTCATAGAGCGCAGGCCGTTCGTTTTCCAACGTTACGTCACTTTTACACTAGTTCTTCCGTTCTCTCCCAGGAGCGCTCAAGTCGCTTGTGACGTCATGATTCAGGGGTGCCAACATGTAAATAATTTTAGAAAATAATGTTGAAAAATATTTTTGATTTTGAAATTAAGTTTTAGCTGAAAATATAAATTATCTTGTAATTGTGTTTTATTAATCTTGTGAGACTCAACTGTATTTCCATGCACAGACAATCTTACCGACCATATTTAGCAAATAAAATTTATGGTATAATACCAAAATATCTTTGCACATGTTTTAATCTTATCTTTATTGCGAGTTACAACGCAGTGTATTGGTTTTAAAATAGTCTACTGAGTTGTGCAGTTTTAACCTATATATACTTAATAACTTTTTTTAATTTTGCTAGGCTTTAGCAATATAATGCTTAGTTAAACACATAATTCTCTTACCAGTTCTACTTTCTACAACATCTTGTAAAAATCTTTGTTCTTCTCAACGTTTTTATTTTATTATTGTTTTGAAACATTTCAAATTTCTTTTAACTAAAATTCGTAGCTCCATATGCTTACCTTACTATTATTCTGCACCTGCTAAAGTTTTGCTTAAAAATCAGAAGTGTACTTCTCGATCATGATTTACATCTCATTCAAAGAACTAAACCGTAGAAGTTAAAATCTATTCCTTCCATTTATAGTGATTTAAAAACTTCCATACTTTATCAAATGTTTACTTAAAAATAACTTGTTGCTGCATCTTGATGTAACTGCTAGCTTGTCTAACATATTGCAGTTTTTAAAACCTCTTCAATTTTAAAAACATTTTTTACCATAATCAATCTTTCTTTGCTATTTTTTAAAAGCTTCGTTCTATGCCCGATTAATGTTAAGTTTATATTTTTCTACAACAATTTTTTGCGTAGAAAAGGAATAACCAAAATCCGATCACAATTTACAATAGTTTTTCTTTTAAATTTATGTTAGTTCGTTATTTTCATAAACACTTCAGATCAACGGAAAGCAAAATGCTATTTTCTAACGATCCTGTTAATACAGTACTAGGCATTTTAAGGTTGACTGTTCATTTCTTAGCGTTTCTTTTCTGATTTATTATACAGATTTGTTAATTTTCTCTCAAAATTTCTTTGTGTAAAAAAGCACGTATCAAAATTGGATTAAATTTACCATAGTATTTCATTCAAAAGTTACAATCCGTATAAGTTATAAGTTTTCGGTTCGTTGAAGTATATTTAGATGATCTGAAAGCAGAATGATATTTTCTCACCGATCTTTTAATACTTGACTTTTAAGTTTTACTTGTTTGTATGAAGTTGTTAATTGCTTGGAATTTCTTTTCTGATTCCTTCTACAGATTTGTTACTTTTATCTCAAATTGTTTAAGGTAGAATAGCATGACACAAAATCTGGTAGTCTTTTCCGATCATATATCCTTAAACATTTATGTTCGTTACTTTCAGAGCGAACATTTCAAATAATAGGAAACCAGAATGCTTTTTCTGACCATCATTTCTATACTGACTTTTCAGTTTGAATATTTGTTCATACCTTAAGGTTTTTCTTCTGATTTGTTATATAAATTTGTCACTAGCTTGTATTTTTTCAATTCAGTTATCTTCGTTTAACCTTCTAAGTTCTCTCACGTTTCATAAATGTTGGTCTTCTACTCTATCCATTCTCTCTGGGACTATTGAAAAAGTATCTATTTGCTTTCTAGTTTTGAAGTTTTTAATAATGCTATATCGATTCAAAATAACATATTTTACATTTCCGACCTCGGTAGATGTTTTCTAAAATACGCATTAATGATTTGTGATCTGTTTCAATGATAACCTTATATTTCCCACCCATATGTAAATAAAACCGACAGAATCGTCAAATCGTATAATCGTGTAATCGTGTAGATCGTGTAATCGTCTAATGCACGCAAACACGATCGCCAACATTTCTTAGCATTGGTTGCAGCTGAGTCAAGTTTTAAAAGCATACGAAGCATCAACATTGCCTTGGATCAATGCCTAACCCTACGTGAACTATGAACTGCCACTGGTTTATGTGGATTATAGCGTTTTAGTATAAAGTTATTAGCAACCAGTCTTATAAGTTCTCAAGTAGTTTAGCAACTTATTGAAATAGTTTTGATTAACAGTTTTCTAAAATGAACTATTCACTATCTTTATTAAATTTTCTCAGAAGCTCACATGCATGTAGTAGGTTTTTATAAATCTTGACAAATATTTTACCCCCAAAGTATTAAGACATTCTGTTTATTTCGCTGTGAGGACATATTTACAATATCGGAACTGTCTTTTTCATCAGGTTTAATTCAATCATTATAGGCAATACACTTATAAAATGTATCTTTCACTTACATAATTTAACTTTTTCCTTGGAGTGTAACTTACACTAGTTTCTTTTAGCATCCGTAGAAGGTTCCTGTGATTCCTCTTAAATCATCATTAGCAAGTACTAAGTCCAGCAACACCTTTTTAGTCCAGAGGTAATTTCTAACATTCTGTATGTGAAATACTTCCATTGCTGTGGAAATCACAAATGGTAAGCATCAATAGTGATATTCCCTAGAAGGAGTCCTAAAACGCTATAATTTTACCTTCTTTCCACGTAGTTGAATCATAAAAAATACTTTTTCACGATCCAAACTCAAAAATATGTTTGCATGATTTAACTCCGGTATCATTTTACCAATGTCTGAGGTTGTTTCGCCTGTTGCGGGCAACATTCAGACGAGTTTGGTCGAGGAATGATCTTAATTTGAAGTTTTCTTCACCCTCGTTATATATCACTTATCCATTCTGTATGTCCTGTTTCATTATTAGTACTTTAGATACTTTAGATACTTTATACTTTAGATACTTTATCTGAAACACCGACGCACTCTGTGGTGCGTATTTTAAGGTGAGTATGACTGAAGGGGTGAGTGTGATGATTGTGATGGATCAGATGATGTGTAGCTTTGTTACTGACAAATATCAGCTGTTTTATTTGTCAGGATCATTAATTAATAGCCCAATGACTAAAGGCAGCTGGGTCCAGTATCGAACCATCAAAAAGCACTAACTTTTCTCAGGATCGAACCGGCTACCTTCAGAATCAAAGGCGAGCTCTTTAACCACTCAGCTACCCAGCCAGTACCCTTGATCAACCATGCCATTTTTTAAAAATCGTCTTTCAGGGCAATGGGTATTTGTCTTTGCCTCTGTTTTATAGTTGAGTCATTATATTTGTTATTTCTAAGTCAATCTCTCTCTCCCTTATTTACCGAGTCCTTTAAAACACGGTGTAATCATCAAAATATTCGCTTTAATTTCAGGCACAAGACTTTTTTATTCTTCATTGCTATTTAATTCTTTGCATTTCTGAATCAGTTTAAATGTTTCATAAGATCTTTCTAAAAATCAAGTGATCACACTTAACTACAACGAAATATAGAATAGTTTATTAGTCGTCCTTGCTCCCACTTTGACAGGTCCCTTGGATTGTATTTCTGTCCAACCTAAAGCCTTAAGTGTAATCGTTATAAATTTATTGAGCGTCATATGTTTATCATTCACAATGCTTTTACATATTTTCACCTATAATAGTGCATTATGCTCGTTTCTAAATGAAAACTTACATTTTGTTCCTTCTTCTTCTTTTAATAAATTGTAAAGTAAATACATACTGTTGTTTTGTAGATGTTTTACTTTTAATACATTACTGTCAAACGCATTTTCTGCATGTGAGAGTTCTTTGACTTGTACTTTAAGTTTGTACACTGTTGCGAAATTTGCATATTTCTTGCAGTTGTAACATTCTTTGCCTCTACCATGACAATCTGTTATGTTTCTGTGCTTGTCACTATCGAAGAATGAACCCTCTTTCCCTACCCGATAGTTTCTTTTGGATTTAAATTCACTTTGTTGGCATAACTAGTTTGCATGATATTGCTTTCTTCATCACTTCTACACAGCTAAAGCATTTCGTTCATTATTAGTGAGTTTTCAGTCTATAGTTATTCTTATTTATAAAACTTTAACTAAGCGTATAATTTTGTCTAGCAATAGTTCCTCTTCCATGTCTTTCAAGAGCGTCTTTATTTGCGAATTTAAAACGTCCTTTTTCAAAAATGCGATGGCCAGTACAAGACATCGAGCTAGACAGAGATTATCGTTATTGTTTACTGTGAGAATCCCTTCTTCTTCTTGTAACAAAAAGTGTGGAAATCTGATGTATAGTCGGTGCGTTTGTTACGGATTCCACCCATAGGCATCCGAACGTGGAGAAAGACAACTCTAAGAGGGCCTGAGATGAGGAAATCTTCGTTGCTGTGAATGCAACGTTTCAACAGTTGAAGCAACACATCGATGGAGAATTGATCCATCCTCCGTACACTGATGCCAATAGGACGCTGGCCAACTCGGGCAGCACTATGAAAAGTGAAGCCCTCCCGAACAGCCTGTAAACCCTCATACCTGGCTTTGTGAAACCTTTGACTCGTTGCTTCAACACCTGATTAATGACGATGTTGCTCCAGGAGACCGTGTGGGCTTCACTTTTCATAGTGCTGCCCGAGTTGGCCAGCGTCCTATTGGCATCAGTGTACGGAGGATGGATCAATTCTCCATCGATGTGTTGCTTCAACTGTTGAAACGTTGCATTCACAGCAACGAAGATTTCCTCATCTCAGGCCCTCTTAGAGTTGTCTTTCTCCACGTTCGGATGCCTATGGGTGGAATCCGTAACAAACGCACCGACTATACATCAGATTTCCACACTTTTTGTTACAAGAAGAAGAAGGGATTCTCACAGTAAACAATAACGATAATCTCTGTCTAGCTCGATGTCTTGTACTGGCCATCGCATTTTTGAAAAAGGACGTTTTAAATTCGCAAATAAAGACGCTCTTGAAAGACATGGAAGAGGAACTATTGCTAGACAAAATTATACGCTTAGTTAAAGTTTTATAAATAAGAATAACTATAGACTGAAAACTCACTAATAATGAACGAAATGCTTTAGCTGTGTAGAAGTGATGAAGAAAGCAATATCATGCAAACTAGTTATGCCAACAAAGTGAATTTAAATCCAAAAGAAACTATCGGGTAGGGAAAGAGGGTTCATTCTTCGATAGTGACAAGCACAGAAACATAACAGATTGTCATGGTAGAGGCAAAGAATGTTACAACTGCAAGAAATATGCAAATTTCGCAACAGTGTACAAACTTAAAGTACAAGTCAAAGAACTCTCACATGCAGAAAATGCGTTTGACAGTAATGTATTAAAAGTAAAACATCTACAAAACAACAGTATGTATTTACTTTACAATTCATTAAAAGAAGAAGAAGGAACAAAATGTAAGTTTTCATTTAGAAACGAGCATAATGCACTATTATAGGTGAAAATATGTAAAAGCATTGTGAATGATAAACATATGACGCTCAATAAATTTATAACGATTACACTTAAGGCTTTAGGTTGGACAGAAATACAATCCAAGGGACCTGTCAAAGTGGGAGCAAGGACGACTAATAAACTATTCTATATTTCGTTGTAGTTAAGTGTGATCACTTGATTTTTAGAAAGATCTTATGAAACATTTAAACTGATTCAGAAATGCAAAGAATTAAATAGCAATGAAGAATAAAAAAGTCTTGTGCCTGAAATTAAAGCGAATATTTTGATGATTACACCGTGTTTTAAAGGACTCGGTAAATAAGGGAGAGAGAGATTGACTTAGAAATAACAAATATAATGACTCAACTATAAAACAGAGGCAAAGACAAATACCCATTGCCCTGAAAGACGATTTTTAAAAAATGGCATTGTTGATCAAGGGTACTGGCTGGGTAGCTGAGTGGTTAAAGAGCTCGCCTTTGATTCTGAAGGTAGCCGGTTCGATCCTGAGAAAAGTTAGTGCTTTTTGATGGTTCGATACTGGACCCAGCTGCCTTTAGTCATTGGGCTATTAATTAATGATCCTGACAAATAAAACAGCTGATATTTGTCAGTAACAAAGCTACACCTCATCTGATCCATCACAATCATCACACTCACCCCTTCAGTCATACTCACCTTAAAATACGCACCACAGAGTGCGTCGGTGTTTCAGATAAAGTATCTAAAGTATAAAGTATCTAAAGTATCTAAAGTACTAATAATGAAACAGGACATACAGAATGGATAAGTGATATATAACGAGGGTGAAGAAAACTTCAAATTAAGATCATTCCTCGACCAAACTCGTCTGAATGTTGCCCGCAACAGGCGAAACAACCTCAGACACTTGGTAAAATGATACCGGAGTTAAATCATGCAAACATATTTTTGAGTTTGGATCGTGAAAAAGTATTTTTTATGATTCAACTACGTGGAAAGAAGGTAAAATTATAGCGTTTTAGGACTCCTTCTAGGGAATATCACTATTGATGCTTACCATTTGTGATTTCCACAGCAATGGAAGTATTTCACATACAGAATGTTAGAAATTACCTCTGGACTAAAAAGGTGTTGCTGGACTTAGTACTTGCTAATGATGATTTAAGAGGAATCACAGGAACCTTCTACGGATGCTAAAAGAAACTAGTGTAAGTTACACTCCAAGGAAAAAAATAAATTATGTAAGTGAAAGATACATTAAAATTATAGCGTTTTAGGACTCCTTCTAGGGAATATCACTATTGATGCTTACCATTTGTGATTTCCACAGCAATGGAAGTATTTCACATACAGAATGTTAGAAATTACCTCTGGACTAAAAAGGTGTTGCTGGACTTAGTACTTGCTAATGATGATTTAAGAGGAATCACAGGAACATTCTACGGATGCTAAAAGAAACTAGTGTAAGTTACACTCCAAGGAAAAAGTTAAATTATGTAAGTGAAAGATACATTTTATAAGTGTATTGCCTATAATGATTGAATTAAACCTGATGAAAAAGACAGTTCCGATATTGTAAATATGTCCTCACAGCGAAATAAACAGAATGTCTTAATACTTTGGGGGTAAAATATTTGTCAAGATTTATAAAAACCTACTACATGCATGTGAGCTTCTGAGAAAATTTAATAAAGATAGTGAATAGTTCATTTTAGAAAACTGTTAATCAAAACTATTTCAATAAGTTGCTAAACTACTTGAGAACTTATAAGACTGGTTGCTAATAACTTTATACTAAAACGCTATAATCCACATAAACCAGTGGCAGTTCATAGTTCACGTAGGGTTAGGCATTGATCCAAGGCAATGTTGATGCTTCGTATGCTTTTAAAACTTGACTCAGCTGCAACCAATGCTAAGAAATGTTGGCGATCGTGTTTGCGTGCATTAGACGATTACACGATCTACACGATTACACGATTATACGATTTGACGATTCTGTCGGTTTTATTTACATATGGGTGGGAAATATAAGGTTATCATTGAAACAGATCACAAATCATTAATGCGTATTTTAGAAAACATCTACCGAGGTCGGAAATGTAAAATATGTTATTTTGAATCGATATAGCATTATTAAAAACTTCAAAACTAGAAAGCAAATAGATACTTTTTCAATAGTCCCAGAGAGAATGGATAGAGTAGAAGACCAACATTTATGAAACGTGAGAGAACTTAGAAGGTTAAACGAAGATAACTGAATTGAAAAAATACAAGCTAGTGACAAATTTATATAACAAATCAGAAGAAAAACCTTAAGGTATGAACAAATATTCAAACTGAAAAGTCAGTATAGAAATGATGGTCAGAAAAAGCATTCTGGTTTCCTATTATTTGAAATGTTCGCTCTGAAAGTAACGAACATAAATGTTTAAGGATATATGATTGGAAAAGACTACCAGATTTTGTGTCATGCTATTCTACCTTAAACAATTTGAGATAAAAGTAACAAATCTGTAGAAGGAATCAGAAAAGAAATTCCAAGCAATTAACAACTTCATACAAACAAGTAAAACTTAAAAGTCAAGTATTAAAAGATCGGTGAGAAAATATCATTCTGCTTTCAGATCATCTAAATATACTTCAACGAACCGAAAACTTATAACTTATACGGATTGTAACTTTTGAATGAAATACTATGGTAAATTTAATCCAATTTTGATACGTGCTTTTTTACACAAAGAAATTTTGAGAGAAAATTAACAAATCTGTATAATAAATCAGAAAAGAAACGCTAAGAAATGAACAGTGAACCTTAAAATGCCTAGTACTGTACTAACAGGATCGTTAGAAAATAGCATTTTGCTTTCCGTTGATCTGAAGTGTTTATGAAAATAACGAACTAACATAAATTTAAAAGAAAAACTATTGTAAATTGTGATCGGATTTTGGTTATTCCTTTTCTACGCAAAAAATTGTTGTAGAAAAATATAAACTTAACATTAATCGGGCATAGAAAGAAGCTTTTAAAAAATAGCAAAGAAAGATTGATTATGGTAAAAAATGTTTTTAAAATTGAAGAGGTTTTAAAAACTGCAATATGTTAGACAAGCTAGCAGTTACATCAAGATGCAGCAACAAGTTATTTTTAAGTAAACATTTGATAAAGTATGGAAGTTTTTAAATCACTATAAATGGAAGGAATAGATTTTAACTTCTACGGTTTAGTTCTTTGAATGAGATGTAAATCATGATCGAGAAGTACACTTCTGATTTTTAAGCAAAACTTTAGCAGGTGCAGAATAATAGTAAGGTAAGCATATGGAGCTACGAATTTTAGTTAAAAGAAATTTGAAATGTTTCAAAACAATAATAAAATAAAAACGTTGAGAAGAACAAAGATTTTTACAAGATGTTGTAGAAAGTAGAACTGGTAAGAGAATTATGTGTTTAACTAAGCATTATATTGCTAAAGCCTAGCAAAATTAAAAAAAGTTATTAAGTATATATAGGTTAAAACTGCACAACTCAGTAGACTATTTTAAAACCAATACACTGCGTTGTAACTCGCAATAAAGATAAGATTAAAACATGTGCAAAGATATTTTGGTATTATACCATAAATTTTATTTGCTAAATATGGTCGGTAAGATTGTCTGTGCATGGAAATACAGTTGAGTCTCACAAGATTAATAAAACACAATTACAAGATAATTTATATTTTCAGCTAAAACTTAATTTCAAAATCAAAAATATTTTTCAACATTATTTTCTAAAACTATTTACATGTTGGCACCCCTGAATCATGACGTCACAAGCGACTTGAGCGCTCCTGGGAGAGAACGGAAGAACTAGTGTAAAAGTGACGTAACGTTGGAAAACGAACGGCCTGCGCTCTATGAGGAATAAATCAAACTAGCCAATAACACCAGTGCTTCACTCTAGGAGAGAACGATCGAACTAAGACATTAAATTAGTGAGGCGCCGTCAGCGCTCATAGGGGAGAACGGACAAACTAGCTCAAAATTTACAAACTAGCGTCATATTATGTTATACAAAAATAAAAGCAAGAACCCTCTTCAAAATTAGACGAGGGCGGCGTAAGTGCCGAGGGAGGGTGGTGATGACGTATAGCGGCAGTGGACGGGGGGAAGGGGAAAGGTACAATTATTTTCATGTTGGCAGCTCTGAATTATGACGTCACAAGCGACGACTTGAGCGCTCCTAGGAGAGAACGGAAGAACTATTGTAAAAAGTGACGTAAACGATAGGCCTGCACTCTATGAGAAAACGATCAAACTAAAAATGATGACTTTATGCGCCGACAGCGCTTGTACTAGAGAACGGACGAACTAACACGAAAGCATGATGAAACGCAAGAAGACGACCTCCCTGCACCCTAGGAGCGATTGAGCAAACTAACTCTCTAATAAACTACAAAAAAGTATTACGCTAAAGCATAGAATTGACTAACTAGCATCATATTAGGTTCATACATGAAAAGCAAGAACCCTTTTCAAAATTACTTTGACATATTAGACTTTAAAATCCGTTCCTACACAGATGCTGGCGTGGACCAGTGGTTAAGACGCTTGCCTACCAACTAGGAGACCCGGGTTCGAAACCCAGTCTGAGAAATAAATTTTATTCAGAGTATCGCGGGGGCGAGGGCGGTGGCCGGGCGGGGTAGCATGAGGGTAGGGGGAGGGGAGGGAATAGCACATGGCTGGGGGAGGGGAGGGGAGTGTGCTAGGAGAGGGCGGGTGGAGAATCCCAGAGGTCAAAGTCCAAAAGTGCGCCCCGCGGGTGGCGAGGGTGGGAGGGTCGGGCGGGGTAGCATGAGGGTAGGGGGAGGGGAGGGGAATGCTAGGACCGGGCGGGGTAGGCCGGGTGGCGAACCCCGAGGGCAAAGTCCAAAAATCCATCTCTGGGGGGGTGTATAGTAGTCATAAAAATCTCAATAACTCTGTTATTTGTGGTAGATCCTTACAAACTTGGTATTATTGGTTAGATATATAAATTCGTAAATTTTTTTGTGTCAAATAATATTTTTATAAAATTTACCGGTTTGAGATATTTTAGTTTAAAATTTTAAAATGACCGCCATTTTGAAAATACCCATTGGAAAAAATAACTTTTTTCTTGAAAATGGGTATTGCTATGATAAAGGTGCATGCCAAATATTAATTTAATACAATGATCCATTACGGAAATAAAAATTATTTAGTGTAAAAAAACAAAATGGTGGCTAGCTGGTTAACGAAGCATTTTAGGACATTTTAGGAAGTTTTTTGTTTATTTTGATGTGGGCAATAACCTCCTGAATTCCTGAAACGTTTTTTTCCGAACACCCTGTATATATCATTGTGACAACTATATTCCTTATTATAAATATCTGATCAGCTACCAAATAGTTAAAATAAGTTTGGTGCATACAATAACCAGTGATGTCCTAATAATAATGATCATAAGAAAAACAATAATATAATAAAAATAAATTATAACCACCAATGAATATAATAAATATAACAATAACAAAAGAGTCACCCAAATGACTAGAATATACACTAATTGAATGAAAAGTGGTTTAGATTAAAATAAGTATTAGTAAAGACTCAATTAAAAGAGGATGTTTTTATGTTCCTTTATTGATAGTTAAATAAATGTGACACATGCGTATTTATAGTAAAAAACATGCAAAAGATTAAAATGTATCTCCAGTGTGTGTTTCATTTTTAAACTTAGCCATTAGATATATCAAGTAATTTAAATTAACTTAACATAAGATATTTATTTTAAATAAAATTAAAAAAAAAAAAAACATAAAAAAGAGTTCCAAAATCTTTAAAACTATTATATTCAATGCTATTTTAACTATGAAATGAATACTATTTTAAATATTCACAAAACTGTTACTATACAGTACTTGACAATACTTACGTCTGGCTCAAGATCAGTATGGTAGGCGATCCTCCCTGCTATTCCGTAGGATGCCATCATGGGCTTCACACTTTTATACAGCGCTGCGTTGGCTATCATGGCAGATTTTTTATCCCACCTCTTTGCTTGTTCTTTATCCCTGGTACTAATAAAAATATTATCCTGCGTATCGTGGTATTGGTTGTATCCATTGTAGTCAAAAATGGCTGGTGTTGTCTGTAACAGGGTTTTCCGGTTACTTAAAGTTTAAATTTGCTATCCCAAATAATTTTAGGAAATGGTTGTTCACTTGTTGTAGCCTAGTGGAACGTGTGAATATGATTCGAATTAACATTATAAAATTATGAAAGTATAGGGTGGTTTGGTTGTTTGGGGGAGGAGGGCTGAGTTAGTACAGTCGATAATTGTATTATTTCAAGTACAATATAGTTATATTGCCTCATTGAACATATACATCCAAAAAGTTTAGATTTTTTTTACCTACTGACTGAGAATTGAAACAGAATATAAAATAATACTTCCTTACTTACATTCTAAGCACAAACTAAGTACGGTATAAATAAATGCATGCTATGTAATTTGTGTAAAAAAAAAAAAAAAAAAAAAAAAAAAAAAAAAAAAAAAAAACGCGATGAAAAATTTATTCTTTACTTAATTTTAAAATAGATGAAAGGGGTTCGGATTCTTCGTTTAGACTCACTATTATTTTACTTTATTCCCATTGCTATCATCTCCTGAAACTAAATTTTACATCTAATTCTTAGTCTTAAACTCTAAGTTTATTTTGATTCTACAACAACCTGTTTACAATATGCCTGATGTATAAAAAAATAATAAAAAACGTTTACCTACGCTTATTGTGAATATTTATACGCATTCTTCATTAATGAGCTCTCAAACGACTGTCTTCATACCCGTATTATTATTCGTGTGAAATGACTCGTCACACACATGTCACATGTCAGCATGAAAAATTTGAGAGTTATTTGTATACATTTCACCAAGTTTAGAAACACGTATTGGCTAACAATAACAACTATAATTCAGTGTGTACTGTGGCCACATTGTCGTGCTAAACAACGGTCTTATATTTGTAATGACATAATTTTATTGGCCTCTTGACCAGACTATAACAAGTTTAAGACAAAAATTCTATTACATTACATCTCCTTTTTAGTCTCGGGTCCCTGGAGTTATTGATTTTTAATATGATACCCTGAAAACGAAGGTTACGGTCTGTACAAACAAACTCCATCGCTGCTATGAAATTTCTATGAAATTAGGTAAGTATACAAGGGGATATACTTTACCTGGTTGTTATCCTCTTCTAACAGGGCTTTTATCTCACTATCAGTCATTACTTGATGAAATACTAGTACTGTTGGCTCTATACTTAGCTCCTCCATCTTCAATGGACAAAAGCCTGAGATACGGGCGATTGTAATGGATCATTCTACATCTGAGTTTATGGTCCGTTGGTGGTTTCAGGTTTTCTTTGCGACACAGTCCCTTAAGGAATCCCACCTGAAGTAAATCTCCCCTGATCTAACATAAACATGAACAAAAATGTTACATACAAATACAACAAACTTACAATACACTGGTCAGATTGTACTTGTTATATAAACCTTAAAATTAGTCATGGGCGTTTCTTGAAAAGTGTAAGTATTAGCTGAGAAAATCTTTTATATATATTTTTTTCAAGCCGGTTTTAAGAGAGTAGGGGTTCGGTCAAAGTTTTGAAAGACCAAAACTTATATTGTACTACAGTTTTGTTGTTATTAAAACAATTCTGTAGTTCGACAAGTATACAACTGAATGCAGCACATGAAATTGGTATCAACAGTTCCGTTCTGAGAGTTTATCACTTTATCCTGAAGGTAAGTGTGCAAACCGATTAAGATTATCAAATGGATTTATATACAAGGACATATCATTATATCGTTTTTATTTTTTTAAGTATTTCTTCATATATATTTCAGCTGCTTAACAGCGGTTTTCAGCTAAATACAGGGTGTCCCAGAACTCTCCGGAACCTTTTTGTGTATTTGTTCCTTTGCATCGAGACAAGAAAAAAAATACACAAATATGGGTCTAAGATTCATCGTTAACCCGCTAGCCACCATTTCATTTTCTTCACATAATAATTTTTATTTCCTTACCGGATAGTTGTATTCAATTCATTTCGGTGTGTATCTTTATTTCACCAATGTAAATTTTTGAGAGAAAAATTTATTTTTTTCACTGTATATTTTTCAAAATGGTTGCCATTATAAATTTTCAATCTCAAATATCTTAAAATCGGTAAATTTTCAAAAAGTTTTACAAAACACAAAATGTTGTCAAATTAAATTATATAACCCTTGGTACCAAGTTTGTAAGGACCTGACAACAAATAACAGAGTTACTGAAAATTTTCTGCATAAAAACCTTAATTTTGCATTAGAATTAATGCAAAATAAAGCCTTTTAACAGAAAAATCGCAATAACTTCGTTATTTGTTATCCGGACCCTCACAAACTTTATACCATTGGTCAGATAATTTAATTAGACAATTTTTTTGTGTTTTGTAAATTTTTTTGAAATCTGATATTTGAGTTTGAAAATTTAAAATGGCCGTCAGTGAAAAAATAAATAAATTTTTTTCTCGAAATGTATATTGGTATGATAAAAATAAAAACAAAAAATTAACTGAATACAGAATAGGACCATCCGTTACGGAAATAGAAATTATTATGAGACAAAAACAAAATGGCGGCTAGTGGCTTGACGATTGATTTTAGACCCATATTTGTATGGTGTTTTTTACTTGTCTTGATGCAAGGAAAAAATACACAAAAGGGTTCCAGAGAGCTCCTTTACACCCTGTATAGTGTGATTTTACGATATATATCATAAAGTGTTTACTACTTTGTACCGGTATTTAATTGAAACAAAGCCAATTGTCTGTAAATAAAGGCTCTCTTCGGTTGAATTTAGTTACGGTTTCAAATATGTATGTAAGAATGGTACGTTATCAACTATTTTCAATTTTGAAATATCAATACAGCTACACTTGGTTTCCTTAAATGCTGTATTGCATACCTTTCACTAAATACCACCAGTCTGTTTATGCCGTACTAAGTTCCTTTGGTAGCGTTTTATGTTGAAAATTTGTTTCAATTGTGATATTTGATTTATTATAATTAAATATTTATCTTTATATTTATTTTATTTTTGATTTTTTTTGTTTATCTTTTGAAAATGTTAGAATGTATCCTTATGAGTTCCCTTTTATTATTTGACTTGCAAGTGAAAATCTTGTTTTAAACCATTATAGGCTACATATTTAAAACTATACTCACCTTCTAAAAGTTTGATAAAATACCTGTTCAGGATCTATCCCTAACAAAGATTTGCTTGAGTTTACGACAACCTAATTGCAACAGACTATTGTAACGATTATATAAATCTTCATTTGGGCTATAAAATGGCAGTTTGAGTAGATTACGAAGATGTTCATGACATTTTCTTGTCTCACCTAAAATAATATAATAACAACTATTATTTTGTAGTAATGCAAATCAATTGTCATTGAGCTTTAAAATTGTGTATACTATTACTAATATAATAATAATAAATTTTATCTTAAAGTTTAACAAAAAGTAATTTGCTAACAATATTGAGCTTTGTTCATATTTTTTTTCTGCATAGTCACGAAGTAAAAATGAAGTGGTTTGAAGAATTATAAAACAATCATATAACTCTTAGTAGATCCGTTAACACATTTACCAATGAAACAGTAGGCAACGTGGAGATAATCAAATATTTTGGTGGTATAAACGCCAGAGTTATCCGTGACACGACGTGACGCCTCCAGCAGCCACTCCGCCGCCCTCACCGGCACCCCGGCCTCCACACAGTACACCCCCACGTCGTAGCAGTCTCCGGCTGCGGGGAGAGGATAACAGGATCAGTTATCATATAGCATCACTTTTTATGTAATTTTTACTTATTTAATTTTAGGGGAGTGAATAAAATGTATTGTGCATGTCGAAAGTGCTTTGTTAGAATTTAAAGTTGTACAATCCTCTTGTTTTTATAAACTTAACTCTCTTAAATTTATTCCAGTGATATGGGATGTGTAAGTAATGTGAAATTTTCCAAAAAGTACTATATTTTTCCAAGGATTTATTTTCATTTTTATCTCTTACACAGATAAGCATGAATATTGGTTAGGTTATTCTTATAAATTTTTAACCCAAAACACCAACATAATTTTATATTTAAACTTGGTTTTTATACTGCAACACTGTCATCTATTTTAATGGTGACGGATCTGACAATGTCTTATCCCTTCATTTCTGTTTAATTTTTTTTTTTTTTTTTTTTTTTTTTATTTATTAGGTTTATTTTATATTCTAAAAAAGAATACAAAATTTTATATTAAATTAATATAATGAATTGAAAATGCAATTATTAAAATATTTATAGTACATTTTACATAACTTTGATTTAAAGTGATCTCATTAAATGAAAGTAAAACAAACAACCCTAAAATCAACACACAATCACAAAGGCTTGTATCTAAAAACTGTGACATTATATTTTGCCTAGTGGCACTGTATGCTTCATTTCACACAATTTTTTTCACATTAATATTTTTTGTTTTATTCTATTCATCTAAGGTATCCACTGACACTGCTTCATTTTATAACCAACCTGAGAATGTCGTGATGTTGAACATCCCCGAGGAGACCCGTGGCCCTGCCTCCAGCACGTCGGCGGTGCTGAGGTTGTACGTCTCCTGGAGCCTCACCAGGCCGGCGATGGCAGACCTCCAAATGACTCCCGTATCCGATGAGTAGAACAGGGGATTTTGTTCGTGGAATCTGTTAAGAAGTGTCAAGTAAAGAAAATTATTCGTTTAGTTATATTTTTTATTTGTTTGAAAATATCTAGTGAAATTGTAGTTAAACTAATTAATGGAATTGATTTAACTTTTGTACTCTTCTGAAAAGAATTCACAGAAAAAATTATAAAACTTAAACAATTTAGAAGCATAGTACAGTTTTATTAGGCCTACATGGATCATCTTTTTAATTTGCCATATAATGGAAGTACCATTTGTTATGATTTGCGTTTTTCAACTTAATAATTATTGCCGCTCAAAGCTTTAAACTTAATATCATAACCTACAATAAGTTATTCGTCATAAACCTGCAAGAGAAAACTCTGATAATCTGGGACTAAGAGTATTTTGAATAACTATGGTCGATATATTCCGTCATACCCCTGTACGATAGGTTTATTGGCATAAGCATGAAACACCTGAAAGGTAGTGGTCGGGCTATGCTCCCAGATGAAGTAGTAGAAAACGATGGCTTGAGCATAGCACTCTAATGCCTTGCCCCACATGGTCATAAGTAGTTTTTTTTTTCATTTAGAGCTTTGTCAAGGACCAAGTTGACGAGTCAAAAGTATCCAATATAAATAATTGAGACTAAGATTTAATGCAATCACCAACAACATCACAGATAAAAAATACAACTTTGGTATGTTCAGAGTAAGATTGAATGACTTTTGACAGTTGATTTTTCCCACCAATATAAGCCACGTTGGTATTTTTAAAATAAAACTTATATCTAGGAAAAACTTGAAAATGTGTGTGTCAATTTACATTTATGACTGTTATATAATTTTTTTTATTAATAGACTACAATTTACCTAAAAACGAAGTTTTTTTTAGGGGAGGGGCAAAGGCTAAAAATAGCATGATAATTAAGAGATAATTAATGCATGGACTACAACCTTGGTGACGTTTTAAATCCACAGCTTAATCACTTCGTCAAATAGTTAGTTATATAATTTCAATGTGGTCTCACCTGGGTCATTATTTGGCACATAAATTTCTCCTTTCGGTATTAGCTTCACAAATCAACTAGTTTAGGATGTTTGATCAAATTTCCTGCAATAAAAAATATATATATATATTTAAATATTTATCATTCTCACAATGCATAAAATATTTTATAAGAACAGTAACAATGCTATTTAAGTATTAAAGTCACTAATCAGAGTTATGAAAATGTGAAAAATACTAGTTTTTTCACAAGAAAAAGTAATTAAATAAGTAAAATAATTATTATTTATTATATTACCGAATCCCATTTTCATCAGTGATAACTTTGTAGGCCACATATTGCTAATCCTATTAAGTAATGCGAATGATTCTGTTATGTATTGTAGGTAAGAAGATTTTTCATCGATCAGGAATTAATATTTATAATTTCGTCTTTGAACCTGAAACAGAAAAAAACATTATTATCTTTTTGAAGTTCTTAACAATGGATGTTTTGTCTTTAAAACAAGTTATGTTCAAGTTTTGGATTAGTTAATTGTTTTTCGTTTGGATTTAGACTCAATTATTAATGTGTTTCTTTTAATAAATAATTGAGGATTTTCCTTGTGGGTATAAAGCTTGATAAAAAATAAACATTAACAAAATAATTTAATTAAAATACGTACATTAATACAAATATAAATACAGGGTGTTTCAGAACTCCCTTCCAATATTTTAGGGCATTGTTTCTGGGGTATAAACATATCTAAATATCATATTTAAATTGTCCGGAAGTCTTTAGTTACTCACACAGCCACCATTTTGTTTTTTTTTCACATAATAATTTTTATTTCCGTAACGGATGGTTGTATTAAATTCATATTTGGCATGATCTTTATTATACCAATGTGCATTTCCAGGAAAAAATTGAATTTTTCCACTGCATATTTTTAAAATAGCGGCCATTTTAAATTTTCAAACGCAAATATCTCAAAATCGAAAAATTTTATAAAAATTTTACAAGACACAAAAAGTTGAAAAATTAAATTATCTAACCAATGGTACCAAGGTTTGTAAGGATATGACAGCAAATAACAGAGTTATTGCGATTTTTCTTCATGAAAACACTGATTTTTCATTAAAATCAATGCAACTTAAGGCCATTTGACAGCAAAATCAATGTTTTCATGAAGAAAAATCGCAATAACTCTGTTATTTGTTGTTAGTTCCTTACAAACTTGGTACCTTGGTACCATTAGAAGATAATTTAATTTTCAACTTTTTTGTGTCCTTGT
>JAQYXR010000802.1:0-55854 GCA_030545055.2 Neoaliturus tenellus
AATAGTGTGCTTTTAAAAATAGTAATATTTTAAATGAAATGGTATGTTTATATGTTAAACACTCAAATGAAAATACGAAGAAAAATAAATAATTACTAATAAGAAAGTCCGATTCCTTGAAGTTACTCTGTACTTAATTTAAAGTAAAACACTAACAACAAATCATCCCAGGTGACTAAGAAAAACAAGTATCACATTTATGACATTATGTCGTTCTTACAGAAGCAACTGTTAAAAACAAAAAGGGAATGAAACGTCCTTTCTTTGATTCAATTTTCTCTACAATCTAGAATTTTAAAAAATCTCTTTAATTTTGACAATCTTGAGTTATTTGTTTTTAACTTATGTTTATATACAATATTAGAAAATGTGTGTCATGATAATATTGTTTATCAATAAAAACCTCTTTCCTTCTAGCACATCTGAAAACATTAAGAACATACCAATTTTCATACTCTAGCAAGAGCACTCGTCTAGTTAGAATTGGATTTACAATAAATTCACATGGAATTTAAATTTCTTCTTAATTATTTTAGATTTACTTTATAGAAATCATAAGCCAGATTAGAAGCTACGTCATTGGCAGACGTGGCAGTAATCTTAACCTCTTTTTTGAATACTTTTATGTCTGAAGTATTTTAAGGAGCACCTTGAAACAAAAATGACTTATTCTGAAATAATTTGTTGCTGCATCTTAAAATATCTTTTTGTTTTCTTTATGTTATTTCTCAAATTTTATAATATTTTTGAAAATGTTAAAAAAAGTTAAGTAAATTACTTAACAAGAGTAACATACGTCAGTGATGAAGACATTTAAAATTACTAGCAGAATGCGAGGTGTCCTCATGTCGATAGGCAATGTTGGTACACATCTTGAGGAAATATTTATGCGCTATAAACGATAGGTGATATCATCAAGAAGTCGATACATAATTCACGAGGCCATTTACATTGCTTGGAAAGTAATACATTATTAATCAAGCTTACAAAGAGCCTTCTCTAAAACAAAGTATCTTGAGAGTTTCTTTTTAAAACTAACATTTATATTTTCCTCAATATTTTAATACTGCATCAGGTAAAAACATTAGTAAAGTGTTAAGTTTATTATTGATAACTAAAGTAATGTAGCCCAAAGGGGAGTATGTAAAATTAATAATTAGAATATCATACCCATTTTATTCTCAAAAAATAATAAAATCCTGAAGTGTATTTATTCATTTATCCTATTATAAATAACATTTTGGATTAATATTGCATAAAAACTTAATATGCTCATAATATGTTTATTAGAAATAATGTAGTTTATTTATAACATAATTTGTTATGTGTATTTATACGCGTGTGGAATTGTTTAGGTCTTTTACGGGAACGGTCCAAACTCTTCAGTCCTTTTAAACGTAGTTAAATACCATCTGAAGAAAAAACCATCCGGGATTTATCATAAAACGGATTAATCTGAATAATGACATACAACATAAGATGGTTAACCTAATTATTGTCATATATCTATGTTTTATTTTTAATCAAACTATTGTTGAACTAGGAATAGTATAAAATTAAACACCCCACTTCGTTACGTTAAATGGTAGAGTTTGTTAACAAAGATATTTTGATTTTAACAGTTAGAGCATCACGGAGGTAATGGTTGACGTGAAGGTAGGTGAAGTACCAAACCTGTTGTGCTTAGTCGAGACGCTGTGGCGAGGTAACATTGTTTCAATGTTGGTCCACCGTCGATGTTCAGGCTAAAAGCTCAACAAACACATTTTGACTTGTTTACCCTCAAGCTGCCTCAAAATATTTACTAATTCGTCGCCATCGAAAGACTCTTTCGTTACATTATTCTAAGGGTGAATTCTCACTCTTTATCTGTCAATGAAACACTAGTTGAAATAATAGTTTGGCTAAACTAATAATGCACATTTTGGTTTTCTAGTTTTTTATAAAATTTTATTCATCAGATGAAGTTCTAAACTTGATAAAAATATAATTATTATTTTCCTTCTATAATATCCCCTAAATACACCTAAAATACATTTTAGGATTATGAATAATTTTAAATGAAATTATATTGAATTAAAATTTAGATATCTACAGTTAGCAAATCATACCGGTTGATCATCAGCCGTAGTTGTTTAGTTTACCTTGTGGTTTAGTTTACTTTGTGAATTGTAGATCAAAAGAAATTGTGTAAAAGCGGAGGTAATCTTTGTTGTGAATTGTTTTTACACAATGATTCAACCACATACATTATCTTGACGGTTTTTGTGAATTTATTTTCATGTTTAAGGCGAGAACCTTTTGATGAAAACAACCAACTAAATACGAGTAGTACTAAAAACACATTATGATAAATGTAAGAATGATAATAAGTTCGTGTAACATTGTGAGTAAGACCAGATGTTAGAACTTAATGACTTAAGGCTTGTCGGGACTTTCAAAATAGCCAATCGATAAAATTATATATGGTGTATCCGATCACTGACGTCCTTGACATGTTGATGTCAAGTGGGTCAGTGCTCTTACGACTCAGTTGTGACTGCCACACATACACGTACCAAACATGTTTCCTCTAAATAACTAATAAATTGAATATATAAATTTGATGGGTTTGGACCGCTTTCCCAAAAAAGCGGTTGTGTTTACCTTAACAAAATGCCTCTGGCGTAGGTATGAGCAAAAATATATAATATAACATGTAAGCTCTTTCAGATAAATAGTTTAATCGTGCAATCGATTCATTCGATGAAAAAGTAGGTGGGGTTTGGGGAAGAATGCGTTTGCAATAAGAATAAAAACCAGCCCTAATGTATGAAAAAGTTAGGTGTGCGTGGCATTTACTTGCATTCCAGCCATTCGGTAAACTTTCCCTCAATGCAAAAATCTCGATCAGCTAACATAGAGTGATCAAAGTTGAGGGCTGTTTCTTGTAGGTATTATTTATTTTTTTATTTTATTTATTTATTTATTTATTTTTTTGTATCAGAGAACCGGATTCACGTTATTGAAGTACTCAATATAAAATTTTATTTCCGTCAGGAAAAGCTGGTACTACGAAAAGAAATTTGATGAACAATCCAATGATGTTCCATTGCCTAAAACAATTTGGTTTATTACTGTATGGAAATTATTTTATTTAAACTTAACTGAGAAAACTACTACGTGATTTTCTGAAGCATTTATAAATTTTAGATGTTTTATTTATAAAGTGATTTAACACCCTTGCATTGCTTAGCAAATTCCGCCCAACCAATAATTTGAATTAAATAAACAGATTAAATTTTCGATTTACCCGGCACCTTTAAAAAGCTAAAATTGTCTGGCTTAGAAGGAGCCAATTATTTACTCCTCTAAGTAGTTTTTCAGTTTATTCAATGAAAGTTTTAAGAGGGCTTTTATAAAGGAAGGCTCTTATGAAGGATTTACCTTTCAACGGCTAGACGTTATGAGACTCAAGAGAGAAATAACTTGACTTTATTAAAGACGAAGTATCCTATTTTTTATGTGTAATATCAACACTTTAACAAAGACATGTGGCCTTAAATGTCAGGACAAATAGTGTTAGGTTCATACTTAAATTGTGTACAAACTTATCTAACTGTGATGACATTAAAAACAAATGTTCCTTGCGCTAAATTAAAAGCGCAAGTTAGATAACAAGCTAACATGAGTAACTTTGAAATAGTCATACTTCCTTTTGAGTCTGCAGGTTATTATTTTATTTTTGTACAAGTAATAAATCGTAGTATAATAACTCTTAAGGAGGGCGTTTTTGTCATTAGTATTAATTATTAAAGAAGTTAATTAAAAAAAGGTTAACTATCAGCTTATAACTTACAATTGCTGTTTTTTTTTTTTTTAAATAATTCAAGCTTTTAAGATCACTAAAGTTAATCCAACAGTAAAATGAAGGATTTGTTTCCTATATTTAATGTAAATATTTTAGACTCCTTTTTCCGTTATTTAGTTTTCCGTAGACTCTAGCCCTGAATAAAAATGAAAACAGAAATGGTTCAAACATGTTTGCATTATTATTGCTATACAAAACACATTGTCCATTTTCCGCGTTCATGCAACCTGAAAAACACCGTAAGCGATGGTTTTAGGAATTTGAAGGACATAACTGTTACGTTTAGTGTAACACAGCCTCTGCCTCTTTTGAACCAACTGTGCGTCAAATGTTTTATGTAAACTAGTGTGTGAATGGAATCGAATTTTATATTAAAACGTGGTCGGCATAAAAAAAGTAAAAGGGAATTAAACTACACTACGTATTTGAAACTAAGGAAACTCGTCCGGTTTACAATGGCCTCTACTTACGTTGCAGTAACTTAAGAGTACTTATTGCACTGAAAAGTAGCGATCACTTAAAAACTGTGTTTACTTACCTCCCGAGTCCTTGTTTAGTTTTTGAACACAAAAAATGATGGGAAACTCCGTTTTTAATTTTCAAAATAATAAATTCATTTCTATAGTGAACTTTATGGCACACAAGATATTCAATAGATTGTATTGTTTTTTCCGATCCAGGTAAAATTGCTATAGAAGCTATAGAATTTAGCTATGGAAACTAGTATCATGACACTGATCTGAATGTTATTAGTTTCCAAAATAATATCCATAAGCCCCAGAGAGGACACATCGTCAGCGCAGTAACGACAACCTGTCGTGACTTGTGAACTACCCACAGCCACCGACCGACCACAATAACTGTGTTTTTGCCCTCGTTTAAATAACTACTTCCATCGACCTCAACATTGCCTTACAGTGAATGTAATAACCCTACTGTAGTATACGATTTATTATAATAGATTTTCTATAGGTGAAATATTGCTCTTATAAGTTATTGTATCTAGCCACAACCCTCCCAAGTCATACTGTATCTGAAGGGGACTATAAAAGTTTAATTATGAGGAGATATATCCTACACATATAAAAGGGATAATAAAGGGTAATTTAGCTGGCCATAAACTGGCAAGGATGGTATATTCATATCCAAGGATCTTTAAAAGTCCAATTGTAAATTTTAATCTTTAGCAATATAAAACAGTAAGGCTTGTACTTTTAACAACATTAATCTTTTAACTCTCAGGGATTAATGAGACCAAAGAGAATAACGTGGCCGGGACAGCGAATGATGTTTTAAAACAAACATGTGGTCGGGAATACTTGCAATTATAAATTAATACGAAACAATGTCCAAAGCAATGTTTTCCCACAGTTATATTATTTTTATTCTTTCCATCCTAATTAATTAGTGCAATTTAGCACTTTGGACATGAATATTTTGAGAGATAATGGGCAGTCTGTTTGGTTAGCTGTATTTAAGTGTTTCAGACTTAAGGAAAAAATCTTTTTCAAACACCAACCTAATGGGGCAAGGATAAATTTAAAATCTTGGTGAAGTATAGAAATATTGATCCCAATTTTGATACTCCTTCCAAAATAATGCACTTAAAAAATAAATAAACCTCGGCTAACCCTACATAAAATGTTGGAAAAGTGACGTAACAAAAAATAAACATTTTCGGATATAAAAAATAAAGAAAAAAATTTTGTTAGGGCATCGACAACTTAAATCATAGCCAATTCAGAAATGAATGTTAACAGTTAGGATTTCCCAGTATGTGGTCGATCCAAAATATATCCAATGCACTTTAACAAATCAGAGCCCAGCGGGACGTGTTGTTTGGCGTCGGCCCAGGCTGGAAAGCCAACTTTTGACCCGCCTCTGCGTCAAATGTATTATGACAACTTGTGTGTGAATGGAATCGAGTTTTAGACTAAAACGTGGTTGGCCGCCCTATTAACTCCGCTTTGTCAACACACTTAGAACACAATTCTTACTTTTTAATTAGCTTTCAATGATCGAAACTGTAGTTTCCTTGAGTAAACATTCAAACCACACTAAATGGTACTGATAAAAATGTAAGTACGGAGATTCGGAATCTACAGCATTGCAACGATTGGACAATCGTAGCAATCACGAAACCATCGAATCAACGAATTGTAGCTTTAACATTTCTTAATGCTTTTAAAAAGCATTTCGTATCGCTCATAAATACGTAATCATTATTATTATCAATTATTCGAACAGCCTTGGTACTTTTTTGTGAAATTAAATAAAGTTATTACTTACGTAATTGCCAGTAGGCTTACAAGATCAGCCTGGGACAGTCCTATGTCAATATGCGTGTACCGACGTCGGTAGGTTAGTATTAGTTCGCGTGTAATGTGTCCGTTCGTGGTTGATGTGTCTTCATATTTTAAATGTTCAACAACCACTGAAATGTGTGCTTTTTGTGATTAATTTGCCACTAAGGATGAGGGGTTATACCCTCGAAACATGTCCGACAATCTAGTTATTTCAGGATTATTTTTATACCTTAAGGCAATTAAGTAAGTAATAACTTTAATTAATTTGTTTAGTAGTTGCTGTATAGATCATTTTGCTGGTACAACAATTGCAATGTTTGTTTATCTAATCAATCAAATATTTGTGTGTGTGTGTGTGTGTGTGTGTGTGTGTGTGTGTGTGTGTGTGTGTGTGTGTGTGTGTGTGTGTGTGTGTGTGTGTGTGTGTGTGTGTGTGTGTGTGTGTGTGTGTGACCTTATAACTGCGTTGTTTTGTAAACGTAGGCGTGGTACCTGATTGCGTTATTAGTTTTGTCTCAATGCAAATGGTAACAGATTATATTGTTATTGTGTTATTATATTATATTGTGTTAATTATATTGTTTTGTTAAAGTGGAAGTGATAACTGGACATGATGTTTTTGTTGTCGTAGCACTGGTAGTTGTAACTGACTGTGTTGGTGTTGCAGTGGATGATGTAAGCGAATGAGTTGTCGTTTTTCTTGCTGTCGTTGTAATGACGTGGTGACGGTGGAGGCGGTGGCGGGGGTTAAGGCCCTGTTGCCTTGTGTCCTCTCGCCTCCTGTGGTGATTGACATTTGTTGTTGCAGTGTACGTGGTGACTGATCGTGTTATTGTTGAAGTGTACATAGTGACTGACCGTGTTGTTGTTGAAGTGTACATAGTGACTGACCGTATTGTTGTTGCAGTGGACGTGGTGACTGACCGTGTTGTTGTTGCAGTGGACGTGGTGACTGACCATGTTATTGTTGAAGTGTACATAGTGACTGACCGTATTGTTGTTGCAGTGGACGTGGTGACTAACCGTGTTATTGTTGAAGTGTACATAGTGACTGACCGTGTTGTTGTTGCAGTGGACGTGGTGACTGACCGTGTTGTTGTTGCAGTGGACGTGGTGACTGACCGTGTTATTGTTGAAGTGTACATAGTGACTGACCGTGTTGTTGTTGCAGTGGACGTGGTGACTAACCGTGTTATTGTTGAAGTGTACATAGTGACTGACCGTGTTGTTGTTGCAGTGGACGTGGTGACTGACCGTGTTGTTGTTGCAGTGGACGAGGTGACTGACAGTGTTATTGTTGAAGTGTACATAGTGACTGACCGTGTCGTTGTTGCAGTGGACGTGGTGACTAACCGTGTTATTATTGAAGTGTACATAGTGACTGACCGTGTTGTTGTTGCAGTGGACGTGGTGACTAACCGTGTTATTGTTGAAGTGTACATAGTGACTGACCGTGTTGTTGTTGCAGTGGACGTGGTGCTTGACCGTGTTGTTGTGGTGGTTGTAGTGTACGTGGTGACTGACCGTTTTTTTTGTTGTTGCAGTGGACGTGGTGACGGCGGAGGCGGTGGCGGGGTTTACAGCTCTATTGCCTTGCGACCTTTCGCCTCCAGTGGTGGATGACAAGGTCCATCTCGTCATCTGGTACAAAGACTCCATAGACCTGCCCATCTACAGGTGCGCTTGAAATAAACACAAGAAAAGCAACGTTTCAAAAAACTTACAATCTTTGATTATAATAAAATATACAAGTATTTAAGGGTATGTTGATGATTTTTTTTTGCCATCAGATAGATGAACTAATATAGAACTACAGCCTCAATGATTTTCCATTAAGAGGGTTAACAACACAAGTGAATTTATGACAAAACTATATATTGATATAAAGTTGAGTAAGATGATGAATTTAAAGAAAAATAATTATATATTTTATACATATAGTAAACTCCCAACTTAAAGCCAATTTTTTCGGTCACAGCAGAATAATAACGTTCTTAACATCTGTTTTCATAACAAGTGTAGTAAAAATATTCGTAATTTATGGGGTTAGTAAAATAACTACTTGAAATAAACATAAAAAGTATGAGTTTAAGTTGACGAGTTATACACAACAACCTTTCAAAAGCATGGGTTGGCAATCTGAACTAACCATTTGCAGAACTTGAGCAACCGTTCAAGGGACAATTGATATTTTCGTCTACGCTCGGGCTTTTACAGTGTATAATGCCTTTCCTTGCAGTCATAGGTCTGCAGTCAAATATATATGGAATCATAACTATATTTAAACTTTTTTTTACTATAAATTATTTTTAATGTCCTACATCCCCTATATTTTTATAAAACGTGAATTTTACAAGAATTACACGTGAGTGGTGAGACCCCTTAAGGGTAGCCTCGGTTCCGAAGACCTCCGATAACCGGGAGTGTAAACGAAAAGTTACTATGCCTGTCATACCAATGTACATATGAACGGCTCGTCACAAATACTTTTCCTTGTATATATATTTTTTTTATTTACAACATTTAAATTTTTTTATTTGAGGAGCTTAAAGCAGTAATAATACGGTAATTTAAATTGATACATCAATACACGAAAAAAAGTTACAATGAAATTGTCAAATCATGAAAAAGAATTATACGAGTCCAAATGTTGTTAAGAGCATGAGTGAAACTAATTTTACAACGAAATCAGTTATCGTTTTTCCTTTCAAATGAAACCAATAAAATCAGCTTTAACCAAACAAACATATCGCTTTTGCTTATCCAACTTGTTACTGATAACCATCTCTTTTTTACTAATTCCACTTTCGACTGTCAAACTATTATGAAATCATGTTATTACAATTTTGGTTTATATGATAAGAAAAATTATAAGAATATGTTTTAGTTCAAGGAGTTGTGATAAATAATTAGAGGTACAGCGCTATAAATCCAAGAGGATTCTATTTGCTGACAACTAGTTTAATGGATAGTTCGTTATTGGAAATTCTTGCTCTGGGATTCGTAAAACTTTTTCTACAAATTGTTAAGAACCTTAATTGTGATGTATACATAAAAATATTTCAATATTAAAATGTTCCACATACATAGTGAAACATGTTCAGTATTTGTTAGAAAATAATATTAGAAAAATAGTAGTTTGTGCAAACATTGTATTATAAAGTTTGAACACAAAGTTTGTATTATAAAGAAAAAACTATAAAGAAATAAACTATAAAGAAATAAAGTAAACATTATTGGGTTAGGCTGTCTTCCAAACAAAACGCAGCCCCTCCCGACATCACTTTATTTAAATCATCACAATTAGATCAAACTCTTTGGATGTTAGAAACATAGGCAAACTAAACCATAAATCGTAAGGGAACAATCACTAATGTGTGAGCTTCGTAATTTATATAGTAAGCGTATAAATGCTTCAACACTACTTTCGTCAAATATCGAGCTCTTATGGGTCTGAAACCTTTATCATAATATAACTCCTGTATTGTTTTGAGTTTCCTAGGCCTCAGGTTTGTATTTGGTTTGATAATGGACCTTTTGATGATGGAATTGACTTGGAATATCATTATTGGTGCTTATTGCTACGTTTGTGGCTGTAAGTTTTATATTATATCATTATAATTTTTTTTTAAATAAATTGATTTAAAATTCGTAACGTATTTCTCTTATTACGTTGCTGATCATAAACATGAACATAATGGGTTGAGAGTGTATCATGACGTTGGCAGCTACGACGCCAGAGGCACCGCGCCTGAGAAGGGCACCCACTGGGCGGCCGACTCCTCCCTGGGCGAGAGGGCCTACTTCCGGTACAAGGACGAGCCGTCCAGGCTGGAGCTACGGAACATCCGGGAGGGCGACGCGGGCCTCTACCGCTGCCGGGTAGACTTCCGCAAGTCGCCCACTAGAAATTCCAAAGTCAACCTCACCATCATCCGTGAGTATTTTTTTCATTTATTCCAATACAGTCCTATTATCTATCGGAAATATAAGAGCAAGATGAGTTCAATATATTGTATAATTACATTTAAAGTAATGAAATAAAACTCAGGTACTAAACAGGTTCAGTAAACATTTCCTTTTATTTGACCATTGGAAAGAATCATGGTGAAAATCTTAATATCAAATTAGACTAATAAGACCCAATAAATCCCATTTTAAAATTGTTGCAGTCGAAAAAACGAGTCAAAAGGGAATATCCTACATATTGTACATTTCAAAACTAATTCACGGAAAACTATTTTAAAATGAAAAATATTTTTTAGTACGCATGACATCATATAATGTATTTTAAAAATTAATGTAAAGTCAGGTTCGAGTCCGTCCGGCGGTTCTATTAGACCGATTTTCATGGGTTATGACTTAAATTAAACGCATTTACATGCAGATGCTGCAACAAATATCAGAATCCTTTTACCCTTTGCATAGCTCTACTTATACTCATTATTCCTGCCCATGTATTACTTATGAAAGTTTAATTTTGTAGACCTTTTTAATGATTGTTTTTTTTATATAGTACCGAAAGAGGCACATGGTTTGTTTTGGTCTACCAAAACTTAGTGAAAAACGGTCTGTCATTTGAAATATAAATCGTTTAAATTGTTTTGTTTAGTTATCTATAAATATTAAGCATTTTACTCTAACTGAACATATATTAAATGAACACCAGTTAAAACATTCTTTAAATCATACAATCTTTTGTCTCCTCCTGTCGTTAATTTTATATAAAGGGTTTATTTATTTTGCACTTTTCATTAGCATATATCCTACTTGTTTTATCCATGATCGTGACGATTCAATCATGAGATGTTTCAATAAGGTTTTTTGTAAATTTTTTTATCTTTATGAATTATTTAGTTTAGGTTTATATTCCGATCGGTAGGTTTAACTATGGTTCTTGGTAATAACACAAAAACTTTGCTAATTGGAAAAAGTGAAAAACGAGAAAAAAAGTGCAAAGCAGTATAATTCCTCGAAATTTATTTAAAAAAAACTCAATTATCTATGAATGTTATTTTGTCCTTTAATGTAATTCTTTAAATGTAAACAATTTTTAATTATTCTAATCAAAGGCGATGGTAACTGTCTTTTATGAACAACTGACATTTCACTTCTACGAGTGAAGATAAAGTGGCTTTCAAGTGGTAGTGAAAATAGACATCATGAAGTTTGGTCAATTACGTGGTTGATAATGTAAAATAATGAATTTAAGTTACACTAGGCATTTTGGTTTCCTGGAGAAAAAACTACACATTCGAAAGTATAAAAACTTATCGGTATACATTCATTGAAATTATATAAGAAAATTATCCATCAACTCATTATTGTGTTCAGATTGAAGTGGCTGTTCGTAAAAATAGACGAGAGACTGATAGTTTCACTAAAATGTTGATTGTCAATTTTAAGAGAAAAGTGGAGACAAAACCATTAAAGATAAAATGGATTGATTCTCCAAGCATAGTCTAACATGGTTAAGAGCAAGTTTTTATAAAATTTTCTGCATTAAATTTTGAGACCCCGTACTAGTGGCTTCAATGTAGGCATTCTGTATTTCAGATAACAAATCAATAAAGCTCAGGTAAAGATCGACCGAGTAGGAGTATACTTTCCGATATCGGCCTTCCCTCACTGTCGGTTGTAAGTCTCCTTATCACTCGGAAAATAGTTTAAGGTGTGAAATTTAACCTGATTTTGATGGGAAACCAAAATAAAAACCAAAAACTTTGTTTGGAAGGAAGAATTACACCAAGAATATTGTTAGTATTACATGTTCGGTTTGTTTATTTACATAAAAAGAAATGTATAGCCTACTTATTATTCAATTTGTTTACAATTCCATCACTAATATCAAATTTAGGCTATAAAGTAATCAAATTAAATTGGCTATCAGACTCTATATCTTAAATGCTGCGGAGGAGCACAGGTCACCTAGTAAACTATAAATATTTATTGTATTACTTTAAAGTCGTACATCTTCTTTGACTTGATATCAAAAAGATTTACTTATTGTAGTGTAATACCACAATGAATATTTTTGGTGAAAGCGGTTTGCTTGAGGTTGGAATTGAAAAGAATGAATTCATCGGAACTTTAACAGTTTTAGAGTGTCGATTCATTTTATTTTAATGGTTAGTTTGACGACAATGAAATTGGTGTAGTTTTATTTATTTTATATATACTTTGATGTGTATATCAAAATTAAAATTAAAAATTAAATTAAATTGCATACTTTCTCCTTGGAATTTCTCTTAAGTTAAAGTTTTCAGTATTTCAGAAAATCAATAAAACTAGTCATTTTCTAGGTGTTTGACGTTACCAGCAATCTTTAAACAAAGAAGCCGTTTCAAGTAGGGCTTCGATTTCACAATGTAAGATATTACTTAAAGTTAATCAATAATTCCAATTAATCAAGATCAGTTTGTACTAACCCGATCAGTAGTAAGCTCCCTGTTAAAAGTTAAATTAATAACTTAGAGTGTACAGGGAGTTTAGTACACGTGTGGTTAGGTCTCTTCGCTAATAAGAGCCGAGTTGAGGCAAGATGCAGTGAATAGTTTAATGACTAATGGTAGTCGAGCACCCAACTGTTTAACGAGGAATTCAAACCACAAACCACTTCTCCCGATTCGGCGATGGATATATTGGTTATTCGAACGCCCAATTTCATTATCATACATGATTACGGCTCAGTGACCACATCGAAGATAACGTTTAATATATTCTTGTTGAAAGATATATCTATCTTCTTGCATATATATTCATAAAATATTGCATGTTTATTTTAGTTTCTACTCTATTTTCTCTTGTAATAAATTTATCGTCTGGACTTAGAATAAAAGATCTGGAATTTTAAATGTGTTGGGAGAAAAAAAAAACCACGAGCATCTAAATTTAGTAAATAACCGAGAGACAAGTGAAAGCCTGAGGTTTTGGTGGGGACCCACCTTCATGCATTCTTCATAATTCCAGGAATGAATTATATTGAAAGAGTTTATTTAAACAGTTAATCCTCAAACATTGACATTCAAAATCTGCTTGATGGAGGCTCACACCTGAAGCCTTCATTGGTTGAAGGACCCCCCCCCAATATGTATGGTTTATTAATAAGTGTCACAAAATTTCCGAAATACAGGGCGACTTAAAAATGATGGTGCCAAATGATAGTTAATTAATTTGTAGACAAAGAGTAATAAAATTACAACATTAGCATAAAACAATTGTCTAAACTAACAAGTTTTTATTAACACTCGAAAACGACTTAATGTACTCAATAAATGCTCTCTAAGAGCACCGTTCGTTACCCTGCAATTATTCAGGAGATATTCCAACCCCGCCACCCTCCGTAACATTTCGTGTTATGAATTGCGATGCTCCTGTCTTTCAGCTTTGAAACCTAGAAAAGAAGTAAAAAAGAAGAGGCCGACGATCCGACGATAAAAAAATTCATGTAGTAAAGTCAGATTTACGTGGTGGCTAGAGACAGAGCTTCGGTGTTGTTGTGCTCTAAACTACCTAAGCAATAAGATCCCGGAGTCTTGAGTAACCAAACCATGTTCTGGCCATATTGTTTTTTTTTGTTTTTTTTTTTGTTTTTTTTAGCGAATTTCCCCATAGGGAATACGCTATTACGGTAGTAGTCACGGTAAGACCTAAGCCTGGGACCATGATATTTTTTTTTGTTTTGAGGTCCCTAGAAGCCAAAAACATCGTTCGTTCAAATTGATATATATATATATATATATATATATATATATATATATATGTGTGTGTGTGTGTGTGTGTGTGTGTGTGTGTGTGTGTGTGTGTGTGTGTGTGTGTGTGTGTGTCCATGAACACGATAACTTTTGAACGGAACCTCAATTTTGATGAAATTTGGTACAGGGATGTAAGCCAGCGTCTACTAGATTGAGTTCCCGAACCTGAATGATCGGGCCATGGGAACGGGGTTTTAATGGGGTTTCAAAAGGGTTAAAAATGGGGTTTTGGCTTTTTTTACTTTTATTTAGAAAATTCAACAATTTTAACTTAAACCATTTAAAAGAGCTTACAAAAACAAACAATCTAGTATTTTGAATTTTTTACCTAGCTTAAATGGTTATGGAGAAAATTCAAAAAGTATGTTTTCCATGTTATTCTTGCGGAAAATCAACAAAACCTTCTATCTTGCTTATTTATTGACATATCTTGATAAAATTTGGTATGTACATTCATTAGGAAGCGTTTAACTTATATTTGCTTAGAAAACCCAAATGGCGGCAAACCTACGTACTCACCCCTATAGGGTTTATGGGGAAAATAAAAAGAACACCATAGCCTCATAAAATTTGGTATGTACAATCACTAGGTAGGGTTTAACTTATATTTACCAACAAAACCTATATGGCGGCAAACCTACATAATCTCATCCCCATGGATTTTATGGGTAAATAGAAAATATACCAAAATTCCGTTGGAAATTCGCTGAGTACGCAGGTCTGCTGCGACGGGGGTACCTTTTTTTACTCGTAACTCAATTTTTGATTGTGCTAGGAAATAATCTATCAGTAAACAAAATTGAAACATCTATATGGTGTGGTATTCTTATAATTCAGCTCAATAAACAACGTTTTTGGCTTTGTAGAAACCTTTTTATTAAAGGTGCAGAGGCAGTCAGCCAAGCAACTGAACTGAAACAAATCTTTGGCAAAATAAATTTCGAAACCTGCTTTTCTATCGTTAGAACAATAATCATATTTAATTCATGGAGGCAGAAGACGAAACATTTTTGTTATGTACCATTCTTTGTATTGTTGTTGCAGTGCCGCCCCAGAAGCTGAGTGTATTAGATGAGAGAGGCAGCCACATCCAGCACTACATACTGGGACCGTACCCGGAGGGTGCCAGCATGGAGATCACCTGCCTATCCACCGGAGGTAGCGCCACTTGTTTGCCTTTTTGACCAAAGAAATTTGGTTGTCTCATGTCCTTAGGTGTAATACGTGGAGACGTTTTTGCTAACATTCTTCCTTCCTTATTTTTACCAATTTTAACGTTTGATAAGTGAAAATATTCATTTAATTTAATAGTTTTGCAAAAGTTTTTTGGACATTTCTATTCTAAAACTTGACGGCCAGCATTTAAAGTTATTTTTTCTCAATAAGACTAGATGGGGAATAATTGTTATTGTATAAAAACTCAATTTCAATTCATTTATTCCAAAGAAAGATACATAAATTATATTACAAGTTGCATTACAATCTATGAGTCCCCAAAAAGACGATAAGTCTGTGTATGGGGACGAGTCTGTAATCAGTTCTGCCGATGCTATTTAAGAATAAAAACACTGCACTTTCACTGATACTAATTTACATGGAACAGAAATGAAAATATTACATAAATGATACTAAACTTAAACCTACTTTTAACATTATTGCAAATACATAAAAAATAAAAAATAAATAAAAAATAAAAAAAATAAAATAAAATATAAAAAATAAATAAACCATTAACTTGCTGTGAAACAAAAATTGTTTACAGTGAAAAGAAAGAAAGTAATAAAGGGGAGAAAATATATGAACTGAAGTAGTTAGTGTTTTTGATGGGTTGCTGGACTGCAGACTTCATTGCATGGGCTCAAAAGTGACCAGATTAACGTGCATAATTGGACAGTAAGAGGGCCTCCGCGCTATCCGCACCTATTTCAAGAAGCCATTTACTTATTTCCCGCTTGTAGACGGCGAGACTGCACCCCTCCATCTCTAAAATATTTGTTGGTAAGTTGCGATAGAGTGTGTGTGAAATATAGAAGGAACAAGATAGTTCTGAACTACGCTGTAGTCTTGGAAAAATGAATCCAAAATGTTGTCTATTCCTCGTATTATAGTTATGCTGAATATTCGAAAAAATACTGTTTTTATTTTTTTTAATTTGTATTAAAAGAGTTTTAATATAGATCTGTCTTACGTTAAGCACTGGAAAATCAAGAAAGAGTTGGTTAGTAGGATATCTTTGGTTTTTATTTAGAAGTATTTTAATTATCGCTCGTTGGGTCAAAGCTAGCGGCTCCAAAACGGCCGCCGTTTCCCCTCCCCATCCCAAGACTCCGTAATGCAAGATCGATTGCACAAATGCGTAGTAAACAGTCCTGCGATGGCCCACGGAAAGCACCCCACCGAGCTGCGAAAAGGCATGTAGCATCCTTTTAAGACGTTGCTTGATGTATTGAACGTGTGGAACCCAGCACATTTTGTGGTCCATAACTACACCCAAGTATTTATATTGTTCAACACGCTCAACAACACCACAGCCGCAGGCCGCCGTTCCCGGGCCACCGCAGGAGTGCATCATCAGCATCCTCGGGCCAGGGTCTTGGTCACTTCTAGAAAATATAGGCATGAACTTTGTTTTACTGACATTGACAGTGAGTGTATTATGGTCAAACCATCGCTTGATATCAGATAGGTCCGAGGATGCCTGATTATACACTGCATCCCAAGTCCTGTCTGCCGAGACCAAGGCCGTGTCGTCCGCAAACAGGAAGAGTGAGCCCTGGATATATAATTTGGAAACATTATTTACATAGATAAGAAATAATAGAGGACCAAGCGTCGATCCCTGGACCACCCCATAATCTACCAATGCAGTATCGCTGGGAATTTGATTGATCGTCACAAACTGTTTACGTGATTGAAGAAAGCTTTTGAACCACTCCAGGGATTTATTTTTAATGCCAATAAGTTCTAATTTTAAAATGAGTTTATGCCTATCGACTGAATAAAATGCCTTAGCCAGGTCGAGGTAGGTAATCAATACTTTATTTTTTTTCACTGAGCTGGTTTGAAATTAATTTAGTTATATCAAAAAGAGCGTCTGATGTATTTTTATCAATCCTGAACCCATACTGACTTGTGGATAAAATATTATTGAGTTCCAGATATTTTGTTAATTGACTTTTTACACACCTCTCAATGACCTTAGAGAGCGTGCATAACAGTTAAATAGGCCTATAATTTGACGTTGTAGATTTAACACCTGACTTAAATATAGGAACGACTTTTGCAATTTTTAATGAATCAGGGAAAGAACCACTCATGAGACTTAAGTTAACAATGTGACATATTGGTTTACATAAATGGTCGATGTTACTTTTAACTAAGTCTGATGGAATTCCGTCATGACCAGGTGCAGTCCGTCCTTTAAGGCTTTGAACGACATTTTTAATTTCAAGTTCGGTGACTGGTCTCAGCTCAAAAACAGACTCCACGGCATGATCCCGGTCAGTCACGGGGGGAGGCCCAGCAGGCCTCAGAGCACTTGCCAGCTGAGAACCCACGGAGGAAAAGTAGTCATTGAATGAATTGCTGATTATTTTGATTTTGTTTGGGGTGACAGCCTCGTCGCCACTGCAGAATGACTCTACTGGAAATCCCTCCTTTACCACCGGTCTGCCGGCGACCTCGTTTACAATTCTCCAAAACCGCTTAGGATCCCCCTCCGCTTCATTAATTTGTTGCGTATAATAAGTGTATTTAGTTCTTTTAATAAGAGAGTGTAAAACATTTCTATACCTAATAAATCTTTGACGGAGTTGCGCATTGTATGGTTCATTCATTGATTTTTTTCTTAACTTATCACGCTTCCTTATTGATGTAATTAATCCCGAAGTTATCCAAGGCTTTAATTTTGCATTTTTTGCGGCTTTCGAATCATTATAGTTGATGTTTCAAGAACAGATTTTATAGTTAAATTAAATTGCTCAATAGACGTTTCAAGTGAATTTGAATTAGTCACAAGATCCCAGTTTTGATTAATTAACTTTTCCTTTACTTTTAACCATTCAATCTTTTTTGTCTCAGACGGTACTTTGTGATCAGGTTTTTTAACGTTAAATGATATTTCGGTAAAAACTGGGTAATGAGCTGTTATTGACGTTTTAACGATAGCTGAGTACAAATGGGAGTGACTTTGAGATTTTACGAAAATGTGATCAATACAGCTTTGACTGTTTGGGCGTGTAAATTTATCAATGCATGTAATAAACCCAAGCTCGCTCATGAGATCCAGGTAATGCTCTTCGGTTGAATTAGGGACACAGTTTAAAATATTACAATTGGTATCACCTATAAATACTTGAATCAACCTTTCTTTTTCCGGGGAGAAAAACTTAGTTTGCAACCCATTAACAAAATCAATTAAACTCGTACTTGGACTTCTATAGACAGCAGTTATCTCAAAATTATTTCCGGCCCAGTGGAACGACAGCGATAAGGAAGTTGCGACTCCACCTATCAACAGCTGATTAGCGGTCACTGATATCGATGAGTCAACGTACACCACCACTCCATCGTTTTGGTTCAAATTGTTTTGAGTTTGAAATATATTGTACCCATCGATATGCATTAAATCACTGCCGCTATTCAACCACGCTTCACTTAAAACTATAAAATGAAACTTAATTCCCGTAGATTCTAAAAACACTAAAAACTCATCAATATTTTTTTATAGCTTCTTATATTTATGTGAATCACTTTCAGACCAGCAATTTCCCTCTTTCTATTTACATTAATCTTAAAATCATTAATATCATCAAAAATTTCACAGCTCGTTGGAGGTTCATCGCTATCAAATGGAAAGAATACCATAAAAAACCTGAGTGCCTACCATCCAGCTGCCAATTTATAGTGTACTATGTAATTTCATTTAAGCCAATTAATCGAATCATTTACTTACTTCTTAGCTTATCACCTTAGCGCTCTGTTAGCACAAAATAAATATTGCTTAGAGAATGTTAATAATAATAATGTCATTAAGTAACAACTATACAGAATTGAATCAAAGATATAATGTAAAGTGAGAATTTGGTTATTGTAACTCATATAAAAATATACTGAAATTTAAAATGCAAACAATTAATGGCCTTTTTATTTTATATAGTATACACATATATACACTCCCATACACATATACATATATTGTTATCAAAAAGTTTCAGATTTTTTTAGAATTACTTTTAGACCAAGAAGAAAATAATATAACAGATTACTGGAAATGTCATTTGTTGATTCTCAGGAAAAACATAGATTAGATCATATAAAGAAATATACAAAAAAACTTGTCAACTAACTATTTTACGATAGTGCGTGCAAAACACATCAATGTTCAGAACTAAGATGAATCGAATAACTTACATACAGCTTGTCAATTGAAATATTTGAAACAATAATTATTTTAACTATTTATATAACAACATAAATATTTTACCTGAACTAAAGCAATTAAAAATAAAAATGAATCACTTTTTATTAATTGGAAAGTAAACAATCCCTCCTAAAGCAACGTAAACGTTGAGATAACGATAATCCTTTGCTTTTAATCTTGCGTTTTGACCTAATTTTAAGTTGGAAAATATATGCAATCTGAAAAACAATAATTTTTTTGAAAATTATCTTGAAAAAAATGAAAATATTTCATTCTGAAAATGTTTTTAAAAGGGAAAAATTTCTAAACATTTTACTATTGTTTCAACCTTGTTAGTAAAATATTGTTTGCATTGAGTTTAATCAGAATAAAAAGCTTTTAAGTTTTAAGTATAAATCTAACTAAGGTGAGAAGAAAAAAATATATATGTATATGATGGCTAAAACTATGTTACTGTTCTGCGGTTATAACGCCGATCTGAGGTACGGTCACGCCGTGGAGGTCGAGGCCGGTGTCGAGGCGGGCTGCGGCGCCGTCGACGGCTGCTTGGCGCTCATCTCTGTTGTAGCTGCGGATGCTGCGTCGGTGGTCCCCAAGATGTGTAGAGTATTATTAGGGAGGTGGGCCAGACAGCAACAATGGGTCCGGGCGCGTGACGTCACTGCAGTCCTCACGGCTACCCGCGCCACGCATGCATCATTGTACACGCCGTCTTTAACTCACTCCTAACTCTTCATATAACATATTAAGTGCAATAAAACCGATATATTCGTAATCTACATTAAATACAAAATCTAACAGTATGAATATATTTTTAAATAACTACACTCTCGAATTTTTAATCAATTAAAATATGTCGTCTATATTATCACGTCATAGTAACATAAAAAAGTTTGTAAGAGAGGATTTTTTTATTTTTCAGATAAAAACAATCTCAAAGTGGACAACCTTTAGCTAATGAGATCATGAATAATATCAACCATGATATTTGGTGAAAAAATCATTTTTGATCATAAATGTAAACTTAAAAGCGCCATGCCTCGCATTTTCAGTGAAACTCGCTTTCTCTATGACCCGGTTGCATCTCAGTATAATGTATTGAGTACAATAAAACTTATATATTAATTATCTCCATTAAATACAGATTCTAATTGTATAAATATGTTTAAAAAATAACAGTAGTGAATTTTAAATCGATGAAAATATTAATCCGTCATATGGACATTTTAACATTAAAAAGTTACCGTGCAAGGATTTTGTCATATTTTTATATAAATCTATTTTAAAAACAGGAAAGTTGTCCCCAATGAAATAATAAATATCAAGTAGACCTTCAATTTATTTTTAAAAATAATTTCTTTGTTCACATTAAAATACTATAATTTGAAATGTGGGGTCGTGACTCGAACGTGTCATTTTGAGTTCACCATCTTTTATTTACCGGGTGTTTCAAAAAGGACTTTACAACTTTAAAATGTATATGAATAGTCACTGATGTGACCTTTAGTAACAATTTTAATGTCATTTTGTAGGGAAATACTTCAGGTTTTTGAACACATAGTTCGTTAATTCCGAATCTTACATATAAAAGCGCTAGTTGGTATTGCGTTAAAATGACTTCCTTTACTTTGGCTCGAGAGTGCTGTGTATTTTATGATTTGAAGAGTCAAAGTTATTCAAAATTTTTGTTCCAATAATAAAATTTGGTCCTCTTAGGTGTTTATTTTGTAAAAAAAAATAATAAAAATGCTGAACAGTTGAAGAAGCAGTATCAGGGTTTTCTAACGAGGACGTGGTTAGTAGTTAGCTGAATTCAATGAATGTATATCCATTTTAACATAATTTTTTTTTTTTTTAAGTTGTTAAGTCCTTTTGAAACAACCGGTATATTATTATTATGATTATTAGCTTTACTCTGCAGGGTGTTGCGGTACTCTTTCACAATATTATTCCTATATCAAAAACAAATATTAATATCATAATAATAGCGTCCAAATACCATCGGTTACCCATACAGCCCCCATTTTGTTTTTTACACATAATATTTCTTATTTCCATAACGGATTGTTGTATTAAGTTTATATATTTGGCATGAACCTTTATCATGCCAATGTTCATTTTCAAAGAAAAAGTATTCTTTTTTCCTATGTGTATTTTTAAAATTGCGTCCATTTTAAAGTTTTTCAAGATTCTTAATTAAGACTTAACACAAGATTCTTTATTTAAAATATTCAAAATTGAAATCAAATATGCATCTTGAGAAAAATAACACATAGAAGACTTAAGTCTTCTGTATTGGGTAGTTATCTAAAGAAATATTCACTTTTCTTAGCATAATAGCCTACGTGTTGTTTGTAATCAGAAATGAGAAACAAAATTATACAACACTCAAATAAGTTTTGACGTCAATAGTCAAAAAGTGTTTTTAGAGTGTTGTAAAGGTTTGTTTTTCATTTCAAAGAAATATGCACCGAAATTGCAATTTTAGATAGAAAACATATTACACAATATAATTGTAAAAATAACACCTATTTCTTTGGTTTTTAGAAAGATGGCATAATCTGTTATAGTTTCGAGTGATGATAAAGCTCACCACATACGAATTGATTGATGTAAACAAAACTTGTAAAATTGAAAATTTACTGTGATATCATACACAATAAGTAAGACTCATTTGATATCAATTAATATTACAAAAATAAATGTCATTGTTTAATCCCCGGTGGTTTTATTCTTTCTTTTTGACAATTAACGTATGAAAATGTCAGTTTTTAACATATCACCGAGAGAGAGAAAACCATGCGTTTTTGAGGAATGGCTTAGTGCAAACATGCTACCGATAAATGAAGGTTTTTTTGTTTATAAGTATATCAAAGACAAAACGTTATTGATACTTTTTAAACTTATTGATCATTTATAAAATATGATTTTTCTTAGAGTTTGGTTTTACATTTTGTAGAGTTGAACGTGATCCCACAAGAGAGTAAAAACTATATGAAATTATTAACTGACGAATAATATAAAAAATATATAAAACGGCCATGATAGTATATAAGAAAATTTAATTTACTACCACATCAAATAACAATGTGTCTCACTTTAAAACGTATGTTATCAGCCAAAGTGCAAACAATAATCATATTATCTAACATTTCAGTATGGGGCTCCCTATGTCATTTTTCTTCATTGCATTTTCTATTACGCAATTATTATTAAACATTTCAAGCAGTACAGTAGGTGTGATATATGTTAATCTTACATATTTCTTTAAAACCAAAGGGAATAAGTTATCAATAGCAAAACTTGTTCAAGTTCACTAACTTGGGTTTTCACGTTCACGATTAAATGTTATTATAGGCCTAATGATTATTGTACTAAACAATTTGTCATAGTATAGGTCTATTATTTCTTCTATGGCAAATTTTAAATCCCTTTATACGTTATACATTATCAGAAATCGTAAACTCGTAGTAACATTTCTTATTCTGACAATCATTGTACAAGAAATTAAATGTGCGGAACTAAAAACGACGCCAAGCGGCGGACTGCCACACCTTATAAATTATAATTAAATAAGAAGACAAAATTATTTTCCCAAATATTTTCAGTAAATATTATTTATTATCTCGTTGGGTAAAACTTTCCTGTTTATAAAATAGATTTATATAAACAATATGACAAAATCCTTGTACGGTAACTTTTTAATGTTAGAATGTCCATATGACGGACTTAATATTTTCATCGATTTAAAATTCACTGCTGTTATTTTTTTTTTAACAAATCCATACCATTCGAATCTGTATTTAATGTAGATTATTAATATATAGGGTTTATTGTACTCAATACACTATACTGAGATGCAACCGGGTTTTAAAGACAGCGAGTTTCACTGAAAATGCGAGGCATGGCGCTTTTAAGTTATCATTTATGATCAAAAATGATTTTTTTTTCACCAAATATCATGGTTGAATATTATTTATGATCTCATTAGCTAAAAGTTTTCCGCTTTGAGATTGTTTTTATCTGAAAAATAAAAAAAATCCTCGCTTACAAACTTTTTTATGTCACTATGACGTGATAATACATACTACATATTTCAATTGATTTAAAATTCAAGAGTGTAATTATTGAAAAATATATTGATACTGTTAGATTCTGTATTTAATGTAGATTACGAATATATCGGTTTTATTGCACTCAATGTATTATATTAAGAGTGATCAGCGAGTTAAAGACGGCGTGTACAATGGTGCATGCGTGGCGCGGGTAGCCGTGAGGACTGCAGTGACGTCACCATCTCGGCCTGATTGTTGTCTGGCCCACCTCCCTAATAATACTCTATACATCTTGGGTGGTCCCGGCCGGGGCAGTGGCTGACTGCGAGGTTTGGTCGCTGTTCTGCTTCGACTTCAGATGGTTTACTAACCGCGCTAGGTCCTCCATGTCCTTGACTCTTATGGTATTGCTGTTAGGGCGCAACTTTACCAGGCGTAACTTTTACTAAAGTTACTTTTTAGTAAAGTTACTAAAAAGTAACTTTACTTTTTAGGGCGCAAGATAAGGGCCAACTTATCTTGCTTGACCAGCTCCCTGCCTCTGTTGAAAAGGTCTCTCGTTTGGGCCGTTAGGTGCTCATTAAAATAAATTATGGTTTCAGGGAAGCTCCGGTGTATCTCCTTGGCTTTGAGGACGCCTTTATCCTTCCTGGCGGCCATCCAGTCAGCCTTAATCGTCCGGGTGGCAAATTTAACAACAATGGCAGGTGGGCGTCCTCCGATTGTGCGAGTGGGTTGCCTATGTGCTGCTGATATGTCATATCGGTTGAAACTTACATTAATACATCTAGATATGTCTTCCAAGAGCATGAAGATGTTTTCGCCCGCTGTGAGAGGAACACCCGTAATGATAATATTGTCCACACGTGAATATTGCTGTAGCTCATTAATTTCAATTTTTAAGTCTTTCACCTGATTAGTTAATCTACGGTTATCGCCCTGGATTGTGCGATTAGTCTCTTCTGAAGTCGCCACTTTACATTGCAAGTATTCAAATTCAGCTTTCAAATTGTTTAGGTCCTTAGTGATAGTTTTAAAATTATCTTCCAACTTACAGAGTTTGTCCTTCAACTGTTCGTTTTGTGTTCGTATTCCATCAAACGCCTCGGCATTTTCTTTCCGAGACGCCTCAATGGCTTCAAGAACGGCGGTGATTTGCGTTGAATCACGGTCGTTTCCCAATTTAGCGCTGTTAGTCATGTTATCCGGAACGCAGTTTTCACACTTATAGCTCGTACGTGTACTCACTTTTTTAGTTGAATCTGAAAATGCATTGCGTGAGCACGTTGAGTGAAAAAACAAACTACAGTCAGTACACTTTATTGCGTCCTTGTTTTGGGCAATGTCCGACCCACACTTCCCGCACTTTTCAACCGGCATGACTTAAATAATAACGAACAGACTTAGCTAACTTAGGGACGAAAATATTCATTAACAGATCGGAATTAATAAATATATTTCACTGAACGACTTCACTAGGCACACGTGGAATAGGCCTACACGTTAAAACCGGACAGCTGGACGGCGGCGCACAAGTAGGGTTAGCTCTGCTGAGTCACCGGCACAAGGTCCGTCCACATCGGCTACTGATAGCAGACTGATAGATGTTGATCCAGAAGAACTCATGTTAAAAGCAGAATACATGATATCGAACTAATAATGATACATAAACCCTTTCCGATTAATACGGTGCATTGTTCTGCACCGGTGTTCCTAAAAGCTTTTAATAGATTATCTACCTCCAACTGTTACATACATATTTAATCATGACCTAATCAGGTTCATAAGTTCATGTTGGTTAAAGTTAAAGGCTAACAGAAGTCGACCAGGGTTTGATCACATACTAATCCAAATCTGATCAGGGAATCAGGGAAATTAGGATGCCCATCGACACATTGTGTTTTGAGCCCTTTTCTTATGTAATAATACCATCTTTCTTTACTGCAACGCCAACATATCTGCTGTCATCGCACGCGTTTAAATAATTTCAAAGCTATTTCTTTATTTCCGTTTTCTTATTGTATATTTTTTGTTAAGATTGTTTGAATTTATTTAAAATTTTAATTAAGTAAAGTTAGTAACATGTTGCGCTTGGAAAGTTATATTGAAGTCGGTAAGAGGTAAGTACATTATTGACGGAGGAAATGAAGTTTGAGAGAAGTACCTAGCTTTGCCAACATCGTGTAGAGCTACTTCATGGCTAACAACCAGAGTTCTTGTATTCCTAGATAAGTGATGATTTGTTATAATTATTCTTCAAACTATTTTTCCTAACTAAGAGACTGTGAAAAGGAAGCTAAGTAGAATAAAAACTTCACTGGAAGAATTTGAAAAATTTCCTTCCAAAAACGTAAAGTAGAGAATATATGAACATAGTTATTATACAAACATTATACAAATGATCTGTAGCGATGATCCATAGAAAAGATAAAATCTTTTTACGTTCATATTTTAGCAAGAAAAAACCTCCGTAACATATACGTGTATTCAATGATTGTTATTTACTATTTTACTCTAATAACTACTATGTCAATATTACTAAGCATATGGAATTTATCAATTACCTTACAATGGAGTAATTGGAAACATTAAATTTATGGACTAATCAAAAAACTTTAAAATGCGTACATGCTCGTAATTTGAGCATCGAAATGCCCTGAAAATACGAACTACAAAGAATATATGCAAAATATGTAAACGAATAAATATATGGTTAAATATATACACGCAGATGAAGTTTTTAAGAAATTATTTTTTTTTATTCATAAAAACACATTTTTTATAATACTGTTATAATGATCTGTATCTAACATAAAAAAAGATAGAAAATCGCAAAGAAATATGGAGAAGCGTCTTTGTGGAAATACAATTTCCAATTAAGATAAGGTGATAATCCGCTTGGGTGGATAAGAACAACATCGAAAAGCGATTCCGTTTATCAGAAACGTTATAAAACGTTTCTATTGTTGGCAGTCGATTGGGCCTCGTCATAAGTCATCAGACAAAAACTGCGGCCCAGCCAACCACGCCCGCCGCTCTCCACCGCCAAATCTGCTGTTTTATATTTCACCTGCGAACGCTTTTCGATATGGGAAGTAAAAACATTTGATAAAAAGGAGTTTTAATTAACATCGTTTCACTTAAAATATGAAAATTGGTAGCATGAAAATTTGCTTACATAGTTTTATGTTCAATCGAATTTACTATGATACCTAATCCGTTTTTACATGATTTTTCTTTGATTGTGGATACAAATTCCGTCTAATCTCTTTATACACAAATATACAATGATAAATCAAAATAACTTCTTTCATAGTACGATTGGAAACCAACACTTCAACCATTACTGTTTTCAGAATATATAAATTAAACTCTTTTAAATGTTCACTGAAGGATATTGATGCTCGACCTATTAAGTTAATTGGTTTGACTTAGTAATTTGGTCGGGCGTATTGAATGTAATGAATGAATTCAAAGCGAAGTTCTTCTAGCGAGTGGGGTAAATTCAATAAGCGTGGATTGTAAAATCATTAGGAGACACAAAAATTTTAGAATACATTGTAAAGTCATTTTTATGTAAAAGATAGTTTCTAGAGTAATTTTATAAAAATTTACAGGATTATAAATGTGGAGAGGAGTATTTAATAAAACTACTTATCAGAAAGTGTATGTTTATTTAGTGACCCCTTGGGAAATAATACGTTAGTAAATTATACATGGTGATCCTAATACAATTGTTAAATATAGTATTTACTTATAGTTCACCTTTTCCTCATACCATAGATCCTATATATTTTCTATAATACATTTAATGGTGCGATCTAAAGTCAGAATAACCTTTCACTTTGTGTAAGATGTAAAGACCGTAGCTACCGTCTGGTACATGTAAACAGCTTAAGATGACATCTTGTTGTGTGAGCTCAAAAATTACCCCCCCCCCCCCCCAATTCGCATACTATCGTTAGTACAAGAGATTTTTTGCTAAACTACACTACAATAATGTCTACCAAGCTTAGTGGTTATAGTACTTAAATCACAATCCTACGAGGTTGCCAGTTCGATCTGTAGTAGTATATATTCTGGGCCCGTTGCCGTCATTAATTAATGATGCCATCTAACTACAGGTCGAAGTTGGATAACAAGCCCCGTGTCGTAACATCTTGTACAAGGTAACATTTTGTCCCAGTAACATTTCGTCCTAAATTCCTCAGATGCCCAACTCTCTACCTGCTCCCTAGTAACATTCTGTCCCAAAAATTATTTGACAGGTCTTCACTAACTGGGGTCATAAAAATGCCAAAATCCATCTCGCTCCAAATTAGCTGTTAGTCAAATAGGTAGATTCCCTGTGTTACAAATTCCACATGTGGTTCAACAAATATACACCGGAGTGCAGAACCCGTAGGCCTACAATGAAATAGTCTGAAAGGCGAGCGAGCGAAGCGAACGAGCTCGTCTTGGTTTTGAACAAATCTTTTGCTATTTGTTACTTTAGCGCACTGTCTGTAACTGATATTACAATACAGAATTGTTTAAGTGTTTACCAAGAAAATGCTCGGCCCCAGGTACTTAATGTTTAAATAAATAACAGTTATGTAAAAGTATAAAACAACTAATCAATTTGTAGAATTGCATTTGAATTTAAAAACAAAAGCTTTACTAAGAATGATGATAAGGGCTGTTAACTTAATAATTAGAATCCACGTGTTAAAGATTCAACATGGGTTTCATAATGAGTAACATGGTAGTCTCACAAGCCCGGCTATTTCGCTGTAGTCTTGTGTTCGGACTCTCAAAATACAGCCGGCGGCTGTGAAATGGAACAGATTTCCGGGAGTTTAGCCGTCCCGTGTGTCCACGACCTTTAGCGCTGTTTTGAAACACACTACCGAATTAAAGGCTATACACGGTTGTCAAGGCGTTAATTTTTGTAACTATCAAATAACACCGTACTTTTAATCTGCTCCCCTCCCAGGCCGGCCCTCCATGCGGCCGCATGCCACTCGGACTTGATCTGCTCTTACTACCTGAGCTGCGTTCCTCAACACTTGTCACATTTTCGTTGGGACAAGATGTTACCTCGTTAGCTGATTTAATCATCTGTAAAAAAGATTGGGACAAAATGTTACTGGTTTTCCAAGAAATTCGAGTTAGGACAAAATGTTACTGGGACAGAATGTTACCGAACCACAAGCCCAGGGTTAAGAACATCAAAACTAAAAACACACGTTTATAAAAAAAAATAGATATTTCTATTACGTATTGTTTAGTGCATTTTTATAATATATTGTAGGGGAGTAAGCCTAAAAAAAAAAATAAATAAATAATCATTACTCCCAAATTCCCATAGCGCCAATCACTAACATCGCCATAATTTTTGTTCGTTATCTAACCTCAAAACTCAAATCGTCAATTAATTATTAAAGAGCAATTAGCTACCTTTCCGCTTCCACTCCGAGCGAATTTAGAGTCAGCGTAGCTAGTTTTCACAGACTTTTTCCTCTAGTGATACAAATTGACACTTGACCATTCATTACAAGGAGGAAAGTTTGACTCAACACAGAAGGGGGGGGGGGTGGATATCAACTTTGGTTCACTAGGGAGTCAAAGTGACACTTTACAAGGAGCAAAGTGTGACTTTATATAGCAGTTATGGAAAACGTTTCTGTCAGGGTTTAGTGGTTCTACCCGCACCTATGTGGCCCCTCAGGTCGTCCCCTGCCGAAGGTGACGTGGTGGCAGGAGAACGCGCTGCTGGACGACTCGTACGAGACGCTGAGTGAGCGGCGCGTGCGCAATGTGCTGCGCCTGGAGCGGCTGGAGAGACGGCATCTCCACACGGTGTTCACCTGCCAGGCTGCCAACAACAACCTGGTGGCTCCCTTCTCCAGCGCCGTCACGCTCGACCTCTACCGTGAGTACAACAGGGGATAACGTTATAATTCCACTTACGCTGTAATCATTTGTTTTCTTCACGTCATTTGTATATTGGAAATAATTTACATCCCTAGTGATGTAAAATCAGCTGTTCTATCTAGCCTTTATTGCCAACTTATTTTAAAGCTTAAACTACCTCGCCTAAAGAACACGTGTATACTCTTTTTTCTTTAGTTCGAAACACTTAAAAATAACACTAAAATTCAAACCCCTGTTTTATTGTTGTTTTATATATTGGTTAACTGTTAAGTCCGTAAATGCATGATAAATCAGTAAACCTAATTATATTGTGTTTAAAAATAACTTTCGCAACTCGGTAGCACGTGTTTATGACCTTGACTTCACTTATGTCATAGAACATTATCCCGTGTCTGCGTAACCTTAGGTTTGCCCTTGATGCAAAATATAGTACCATACAGTACAGGGCGTTTCAGAAATAACTTTACAAATTTGGAAATTCATATAAATTCGCGGTGGAAAAACTACAGAGGTGATTGTATTGTCATTTTGTAGATAGGTTTTCTTACAAGTTTATAAGGATACCTCGGATGAACAGCTAAGTGCGTCTGGCTGTAATGGGCAATTTGCACAAGCCCCCAGAATGACTGGAGATTGAAGGAAAGGAAATGGTGAGAAACTGTACGGGACACCATTGTTGTGAGAAATTGTCGTGTTGATTTGGCCCTCTTAGGCTAATGCCACACTAGGCTGTTTTTGTCGCTGAAGTTGGGTGGTTTTTGTCGCGCCCGAAATAGAACTCAAGGGATCAAATGGAGTGTGCCACACCGGTCGGGAATTGTCGCTCAGTGAAGTTGCCGCCCGCGACAGTCGCGGTGGAATGGGACTGGGCCTATTTCTTCGGCGGGAATTGTCGCCGGCAACCCTGCCACACTCGGCTGTTTTTCCCGTCAGTCGCGCAGCAGCCACGCTTCATCGTACTTGATTGTCAAGTGTTTCGTCATGACTGAAGATAGTGGCTTATTCCAAATGGATCATTTGGACGCAGAGTTAATTATAATAGAGGTAGAGAAGTATCCCTGCCTCTATAACACCAAAACTCAAGATTATAAAAATTACGGTGTAACAAAACAAACTTTCCTTCACATGGACATCTCATAATAATTGGATGAACCCACCATTTTCGTTGCCGGTTACGTCTTCTGCGGCGACGAACAACGTACAATGCTATTGCTCCTAAACATTGAAATTTTGAGTGACAACTCATCTTGCATGGTGCGTATAGTAGCCTATAGTCGTTGCAAGACAACTGCCAAAGCCGACGATTTCTACCGCCAGTGTGGCACCCCGGGTCAATTTTCGCGCTACAAAAACCGTCGTGATACCGTGATTATTGTCGCGTCAGTGTGGCACCCCTCAGCGACTATTACCGTTACGATTATTATCGCGCGACAAAAACAGCCTAGTGTGGCATTAGCCTTAAAAGCTGCATGCTCTTTCCTCACACTGGCCGACCAACCGACTGTCCACTCATCTCCCTAAGATCAATTTCCATGCTCTCCTGATGACATACACCCTTACCGGTCCAGGATATCAATGGATGATGAGGCAAAAGAAGTTTGTCAAAGCGGACTGCCACATCACTCACACTTGTTATGACAACTTCGTTTGCTATACACAATGTTAGCCTTTGTAAAAAGAATTTTTTCATACATGTAGTTTCGTATTTCCAAATTATACCGACATGAGCACTATAAGCAATTTCCTTCAAATCGCCGTCATGACTGGAGTGTACATGCTTTGTGAGTTTTGGTTTGAAGAATTAAATTCGTCACAGTCCAGCATTATTTTCGTACCCTAATATCCCTAAAATGCACCTAGTAGAGTTTCATTGTATATGTGACATTAATCTTTTGTAGAAATTTGATTCTTCAAACCAAGACAGCTAGCACTCCTAGTCGTAGAGTCGAAGTTAAGTAGCTACTTAAACGCAACTGACACCAATGCTCGTGTAGGTGTGATTTATGATTATCATATTTTGTGTGTCAAAGCTTGGATGTTTCCCTTCAAATTGACACTATAAATAATTCTGTAAACTATTGATATAAATATATTTGAATGCTAATTTTTTTAAGAAATGTTTGAAACTCCCTGTTTTAAATTTGTATGCTGATTTTAGTACAGTTGTGTAAGATTAATAAACGAATGTATACGTGTTGTTTGTTTTTCTCGGACATTTGTCTCCTCAGATATTCAAAGAGACGAGGTGCTTGTCAATTTGTACAAATCAAACATAAACAAAACACATTAAACAGTTTAGTACGACCATCAATCGAATCTATCTTTATCGAAATACATGCAATGCGTTGATTTTGCTTAAGAGTGCAATACTTAACACATACATTATCACATACGTTCTGTAAAACATAGAATTCAACAGAGTTTAATCCTGTATTTGTATTTTAACATTTGTATTTGGTTATTATGTTTTATTTTTATTTAAATTGACAAGAGCCAGTCTTGTAGATAAATCAGTTGAGGAAGGAACAAAACAATATAATTCAATTAGGCATTACTTGAACAATTCGTGAGTGAGATAGCCGACATTGATGTAGTACGGTGAAACAAAATTAGGCTAAGTGCTAAGTCACTAAAGATTTTTTTATTTTTATAGATTAAACCAATGCAAAGCTGAACGTACCAAGCAAAGCCCAGTATAAAGACCTCGAGTGCAAACTGTTCCCAGGATTTGCAAAATAATCTTCTTTAAACATGCAATATACTTTTTATTCAATACATTTAATCTATCTAATACTATTTGAATATGTTAAAAAGTAATGAATGTTTAAGTTAAGTTAAACATATGATTAACTCGAAACCTGTTAGGCTCGACAGTAGGGCATCAGCATCACCCTTCAACGTATTATGGAATTTAAAACCAGCTATTAGAAAGCTAATCTAGCTGCTGCAAAAGACTGAGGAGTATAACGTTTTAACGTATTGATTGATTTCTCTTAGAGACACTAGATCACTGTCCTAATCAATATTCTTAAAAAAGAAAAAAAAATTATAATTCAGGAATGGGTGTAATATAACGTAGACAAATAAATGTACATTTTAGTGAACGTTTAACTTGAGCGAATTTTAATAATTCATCCTTAACTTATTAGTTACTCAAAGAAAGTTTATTTAGATGGCAAATACACTAAGGTCAAAAGTGTATAGTATAAACGTTTTGCATCGGACAAAAAACTCAACTGTGTATGGCTTATAAAAACTATGTGTTATTCAATTTAATTTAAATTTCGAATACACTTAATCAATTAAACAACATTGTTCTTTATAGGAAAGAGTTAAAAAATAATTCGCCTTTAAGTTACAGATATGATTGATCAAAACACAAAAAAGTTAACAGAAGATAAATATGGTAATAAATATAATACAGGATAAATAGTCTAATATGATTTTAATAATGCTGATAGGATTAAACTATAAGCGGATTCTATCTAATACTTGACCATATTGATCCAATCTCTTCGAGCATTTCAATAATTATTTATTCAGCATTTCAAATACGAAGCAGTCTTTGGGTTTAACTTACTTATCAATAGTTTGTCATAATGAAACAGGGGCAATATATATATGGAACATTGGTAATAAATCTTTGATTATGGATTATACATTTGCTGTTCAGATAAAATTGCCAAAGAAAACCTCTAATGCAATATGACAATAAAAATTTTTAGATTCAAATTAATTTATATGTACAGATTTAGGTATAATAAAGTATTCTTGTCACAGGTAACATTTTCATTTTCTCAAACAAAGCTCTTGGCATGTTTAATGAAGAAAGTAGAACGTGTACATTTGAGCATCCAGGCAAACACTGCAAATAATAGGTTCACAATTTAAAAGTTTAATAAATCCGTTGCAACAAACCTGTGGACTCAGCGAATTTCCTACGAAATTTTGATATTATTTTATTTCCGTGGGTATGTAGGTTTACATCCACAAGGGTTTTGTTAGCAAATATAAGTTATAAATTTTATCAAGCTATAGTAGTGTAAAATTGCGGCCGCTGGCCCAGTTCAAGGTCACCTGAGGGATGACGTCATCGAGGTCAATGACCTCACCGATGACGTCATCGATGACGTCATCGATGACGCAATCGATGACGTCATCACTAATGACGTCATTTCGATGACGTCACACCCATGACGTCACAGAAATGACGTGCTGATGACGTCATCACCCCTTACGTCATCAAAACGACGTCACCGACGCCACTGAGGTCAAGGTCACGCCGAAACTTAAAATTTTTTAGCACTTTTGCCGTTTCTCGCACTACGCTCCGAGTTTCAGTCAGAGTCCCCGTGACCTTGACCACTTGGAGCGAATTTCCGACGAGAAACGGCAAAAGTGCCAAGTTAAACTCGAGTTTCTGACATGACTCTGCCTAAATGGGCAATCGGTTATCCCTCAGGTGACCTTGAACCAGTACAACGCCCGCAATTTCATGTTACTGTGACCTTGAACACTTAACAACGGAGCGCCGACACCGATGCGCACCCCACGACAGCCATCGAGTGACTGACTATCAGGCTCTGTGTACTCTAGGTATATGGGGAAGTGGAGGGGGAAATCTCAAGGTCATCCAAATGGAGTTTTAAAAAAGTTGAAGAGTAGAAAGACTACTCTTGTGCTTCCTGGGCGACCTCATCAATTTCCAACGGATCTGTAAACCAATCCGATCTGTAGCGGCAGGAGTCCAGAAAACAGGTGCACCACCCATCAGGTTGTCCGTAGCATTTCCGACAATTGGTAAGATTGGAGAAGTGAAATTTAATACACCGCTGCGGACAACAAGTATAAAAGTATTTGGATTTGTAGATTTTGAAAGTTTGTAGTACCGGCAGGGGCAGCTGTTGGTTCTTGCATCTACACCTGCAACATCCGAAGCATTCACATTGCCGGCAGGCCAGCCCATCCACTTGCCACTTTGGTAAGAGGAAACACTTATCCTCACAGCAATAGGTTGTCCCCGTCTCTTCCTCCCAACGCTTCTTTGCACAATATGTGACGCCTTGTATCTCCAAACACCTATGCTCGCAACATGAGATGCGCTTACTTTCCATAGTTGATGTTGCTTTGACGAGGGAGCACGATGAAGTGATGCTGTGGTCAGTGGGAATGGGGTTTATATAAACTAAGGTGAGTGGAGGGGGAAAGGTCAAGGTCATCCAAATGGAGTTTTAAAAAAGAAAAGAGTAGAAAGACTACTCTTGTGTATCTATAGCGATTTCATTGATAGTGAGTGCTTCTGTATGCCAAGTTGATCTGTACTGACAGGCTCCTAAATAATGTTTGCAAAAACCTGCAAAATGATTGTTGCACAATTTGCAGCCAGTTAGCTGTTTTAATGTGAATTCAATGCAACGTTCAGGGCAACAAGTGTACTTATGCCCTCTCATCTGGTACACATGGAATGTCTTCAACTCCGGTTTCGGCTTCTTCCAAGACTTGCACTTACACATGCATTGACCAAAAGCTTCACATTTTCTACACGCCAGGCCATCCGCAACATCAATGTCATTCGGCCATGAAAAACATTTCCGTTCGCAACAGTAGTTGAGTTGACTCTCCATGTTGCTGTGGTGAAGGTGCGCGATGAAATGATGCTGCAGTCATTGAGAGTGCACCTTAAATAAACTCAGTGGAGGGGGAAAGGTCAAGGCCATCCAAACGGAGTTTTAAAAAAGATAACTAGTCGTCCTCCTCCTCCTCATCCGTTGTACTTAGAGAGCTGTCAGACGAAGAGCCCCGTGCAGGTGCTCCCCAGATGAAAAACAAATCAATTTTAAAACGAAGACCAGGATCTTGCATCATCAATTCCTTTAATTTGTCACATACTAAGTCGACCTTGTGTAAGGTGTCAACAACAAGCTTCCAATTCGTTGGTTCAATATAACTTGTAGTAGAGTCTGCCTCGCTGATAACCACATCCTCCGGCCGTATTGGAGTGTAAAGATGTGTAAAGTTCTTTGGCTGTAGCTGAGGTTCAGGCTGGCTGGAAGTGGAAGGTTGAGTGTGGACCCCTGTCGCATCGAAATCCATAGTCATTCTACATTCAATGTTGGGGTTTTCGTTTAATACATACACCAATTTCTCATGCAACATATCCACTTCTGCCGAGTCTTGCAGATGAACATTCCAGGAAAATGGCCATTCTTCATCCGTAGTGGAGTCAACTCGAGAAAGAGTGCTGTCCGCCATGATAGCTAAGCAAGGAATGATGTGAGCTACAGACTGTGGTAACAGTATTGAAAAGTAGAGGGGGTAAACCAAAAGTACGTGGAGGGGGTATTTTCAAGGTTATTTAATTTGGGTTTTAAAAAAAAGGAAATAGTGGAGGGGGAATTCTCAAGGTCATCCAATTTAGGTTTTAAAAAAAGGAATGAAGCTTACTCCTCTTCAGCCTCGTTGTCCCCTGCATCTTCATCAGCCTCATCTTCATCGACGTCAGACTCGCCGTAAGGATAGATCGGGGACATGGGCGAATATTGTGGAGATTGTTGACCGTTGTTGTCGTCCCCTTGCATTCTAACTTGGGACCAATCATAATTTAAATTCATTTGTATTATGATCCCAGGGTTGTCCCGCAGTATTTCCTTCATACGTTCGCAAATTGACTCCAAATAGTGTACACTATCGATCGACAGTGTCCAACCCGTACTTGTACCGACATCAGTAGTGGAGTCAGCTTGGCTGATGGTGTTGTTGTCTGCCATGGTTGCTTGTCGGACAAGGAATGACGGTTGATGTGATGCTCATGCAGGAACATGGTGAAGTGGTGGGGGGTGTGGTGGAGTAGTGGGGGAATTTTCAAGGTCATCCAAACGGAGTTTTAAAAAAAGGAAAACTTACAAAGTAACATTGAAACTTTCCAATTGATGGTGGCGAGCGTTTTCTTCTGCAACCTTGCCGACACATGTGACTATGCCGTACAGTATGAAAAGTACAACCATAATAAGGCCGAACAATAAAAGATAGCCGTTGACTATCATGATATTTTCTGAGTGGATCTGTTTTCTTCTTATCGCCCTCTCCTGCATCCTCTTCTCCAACTCGTGGACGAAGTCACAACATGCGTGAGGACATCTTTCATCTGTTGGTAGGTTTGCCATTGTTGATGTTGTCGGTGTGGCTGTTGAAGATGGAATGAGGTTTCCAATTGCGATGTGCCATGTACACCAATAGTCAAGTGGTGGGGGTAACAAAGCAGTGGAGGGGGAAGTTTCAAGGTCATCCAAATTGTGTTTTAAAAAAAACCTATCTTGTTACTGAGCTTATATGTCAGTAACAAGATAGGTGTTTTTGCTCTTTTACTTCTTTAATATAATGAAAAAATATACATATTCTACAATGGTTAGGACAAGAAATACAACTGCTAGTCAGCTGAAGTAGTCCAAGTTGTCTGGCTCGGTCTTCATGGACGCTGGTGAGGAAGCCGTCGAGGAGTGTCCAGGCTCTTCCTTTGACTGCCGGGTGTTCCGTATATTGCAAGCGTAAACTTGCACATTTATACGGTAGCCTCGTGCCACCATCAGCTGCAACTCCTTGTATAAGTCGTTTAGCTCCTGCTGAGTCTTGATGCTCACCTCCTCGTAACTTGCGCAACTGACGTTGAGAGACATCCTGATGTTGCTAGGTTGGCTGCTGGAGTAGAAATGAAGCCGAGGCACAGCGTTTGGAGGTACATGGAAAAGTGGTGGGGGTGATGGTGGTGGGGGTATGGAAGATGCAATTAAACACTTCTAAACTTTTTCCATTGATACAAAGGGATGGAACAAATAGCACAGGTGTCCTTGTAGTTTTCAAATCTAAACATTGGTGCTAGAAATCCAAACTGTTTTCTACCACCTTCCTGTACGAACCGTCGAAGGTCTCTGACGGCAGCATTGCCACAAGGCCTACAAAACTTTTCCCCGTCTTGGAACCTATACCAGGAGTATCCCGAATACCCTCTATTATCTTTCTTGTACTCCTCGATATCCTGCTTTACTGTTATAGGGATATTATCTCGTAAAGACATCTGGAATAAAGATGCGTCGGTTATAACTCGTTGTAAGCAAAGCTCGTACAAGGTGCTCATCGTTTGCTAGTTGGCAACAGAATGACCGTTTTTCGCATCCAAGCAGGTTTGAATCCTAGTGCGGTAGTGGGGGTAATTACGGTAGTGGGGGTAGTTGTGAAATGCAAAGGTCAAAGGTCAAGGTCACCCGCGAAGTTTAAAAAAAAATGCAACATATCAATACGTGAAGTCTGTCACATATTGATATGTTGCATTTTTTGTTTTTTTTTTTTATTTTTTTTTGTCTTTTATGATTCGTTTATTTATAAAACATTACAACAACAACATATGTACAACATTAAAACTTAAATCTAACACTGCTGCTTGTCAGCGATGTGGATGGTCAACTCTGTAGAATTGCTACCCGTGCAGCCGTGGGACACCAGGTATAGACACCCGGGTTGAATAGAGCGAAGATCCTCGTTTTGTAGAAGATGGACGAATCTCTTGGGCAGGTACACCTGGAACTTTGGTTCATCCCCCGGAGTAAACGGTGCCTCGCTGAGACTGCAGCAGATGGCCTCCCCAACTGTAGTCTCCATCTTCTTCATAGCATGGATTATGTAGTGCTTCTCGTCTTTTAGTTCCGAGCACTTCTTTACAGGTAATATTGTTGACTTGGAGTGAGCATTGAACTGCTCGACCAAAGTCTGAAGGAACTGGTGAGATGCCATGGTCAGGTTACAGATCGTCTTCTTGCTCGGAGATGTTGTCGTCTCGGAATCTCGAGTAATACTCATGCCAGGTCCCTGTCTGCTCCCCACTTATATACTCTCCGTTACCCCCACCACTCCCCAATTCCCCACTTTGAAGGTAAGAGGCGAGTTTATAGGCATTTTTCAAAGCGCAATGTCTATCTTTATCATGTTCTGGGCTTTTTGTACAAATACATATGGTTTCCAGCATGTATTGATAATTCTTATCCAATTCCACATCATTAACCGGAACATGAGTAAATCCTTCGATCCATCTTTTCTTTTCCAGCCCCTTTGTGTAAATATTGGTAAACTTGTCTGAAAAGTGATGCATAATGTGATACAAGTCCGTGTAACTTGTAAAACCATCATACCAATCGATATGATGGAAGTGTTTTGAAATCCATCTGTTGGTAGTAGCGGCTTTACTAGTTAAAGACGAATAAGAACATGGTGGTTTAAATAAAAACGAATAAGGAACACTTGTATTCATGTCCAAAAACACAAGTTCTTTTATAATGAATCTATCATCATTACCACGAAACGCTTGAAACTCAATAATACCAGGCTTGGACTTTACTTGTTGTTCTTCTCCCTTGTCCATTTTGAAGGTCACACGTCTGCTCATTACGAAGTCAGGAGGTCAACTGATTTCCACACCACGGTAGGTACTACTTTTATACCAGGCCGTACAGTTGTTGGCGCGTTGGTGTATATTTAACGTGGGCACCGTCCCCAATAGGCCTAACCCCACAAAATGTTGGTTATTGTTTTAAAAACTAACCATTGTCATTTAAGTTTCCATCTTTATATTTTCCTTATTTTCATTTTCATCACTAACACTTGATTCTTCTCCTCCATCTTCCTCTTCTTCCTGTTTTACTGATTTCTTATGTAGTTGAGCGTACTTTTCCAATTGTCTCCACATCTGTACTTCATGAGGAACTCTATTAAATATAGAAGTATCCACAGGTCCGTATAATATAGGTGCGTCCGGTTGTTTGTCCAAAGTGTCTTCCAGATAATCTTTAATAATCGAACTTGAAAACACCAGTTGTCTCAAGTATCTTGTTATAGGTTCAGTAGCACAAGTTAAAATGAAAAACTCCTCTCGATTAAGTTGAATTTTGTTATCATGTCTTGTTGTGTCTCTAAACCGTAGCTGATGATCACCACGTTGTTTAATGATATCAATTTCCACATTTGAATCCAAAAGTCCTACCCTTGTCTTTCTTCCAAACATGTTACTACTTAAATAGCATTCTAGCAGATGCAAATGTTTCATAAACGATTCCCAAGCACTGTCCGTAAACAAAATCATTTTGGGTCCATGAGTTAAAATTACAGTAGGGGAATAATCTGTAGATTTCATAACACCGATTAAAACACTTTTATCCAAACTGGAAGAGATTGGATAAAATATTCGCAAAAATACCTCACTCAATATGTTTGGAGAAATATTATCTTCAATATCCCTTTTTCTCTTTTGTATAGTCTTTCTTCTTTTACCTTTTTCTTCAACATTATTACTGGCGTGAAGTTGTCCGCAAACGTTTTGTTCACCTCCTTCCTGGTGACCTTGAGGATCTAAAAACTCAGATATCTCCTTCTCAATATCTACCACATTTTCAGGTGTACCACTAGGAGAAGCCATATTGAATACGATGCTACCCATACAACAGTAGGCAACAAACTGATGAGGAGCGGTCTGTACGCTCTGCTTTTATACTCGCGGAATGAAACAAAACCGGTTCTTACAATACATTTTTAACAATTCCAGTTAAAGGTGTGTATGTTACGATTTTATCATGTAGAATTAAACAGTATGCAGTTGTATTAGCCGGTATAGCATCGTTGAATTCCATTTCTATTTTTATATCCACACTTGAAGACTTTACTGATTCATTTTGTTTAGAACAATCGATTACAACTATTGGGTAGGCATCGAAATATTTGTCAGGTGGTAATAAAGGTGTATTTGTTTTACCGTAATATGAACTTTGGAATCTCGCGTACATATCGTACAATATACTGTATTTCTTCTTAGTGAATGACACATTTAAATTGTCGTATGGAAAGAATTGTGAATTTAAATAAACTTTAATATTTTTCAAGTCACAATGATCAAATTGTCCTGCATGTTTAGTAATGGCGTCTCTTCTACCTGTTTGTAAACCAAATATAATATACCTGGCTCGTTCTACATAATTCGATGTTTTAACAGTCCAAGTGTGTCGATCCGTAGTAGGTAAACTGGGATGCTCATGAAATTCCCAACTTCTAAATGGAATAACAATATCACGATCGGCTTTTAATTTTCTTAAAAGTAGCATTCTATGCTCGTCAGCCAATTTAACATGTGGAACTCTCCATACAATTTTGTCTAATTTTAATTTCCATTCTAAAGTCGCATCTGTAGTAGCATCTGCAGCTTTAATAATGTCTTTATCGTTAGAAGATCTCAACAAAACTAATTCTTGTTTAACGTTTAATATTATTTTCCTATAATCTTCAGCAAAACCAAGCAGCAAACGTAATGGAATATGAAAATCAAAATATCCATTTGGATTTGGAGTGATCGTGTCAATCGTAGGTAATACCCATCCGGCAGGTTTAAGTAAATTGGTTTCATTGGGTGTTATAGATGTTAATCCTTTTAAAGTTGTCGTAATACCTACTTTTTTAGTGGAATCAACTGTTACACCTGATATTTCATATCTAATTTCATCAAATAGGAAAGCCATAGGATTATTTATAAATGGAACTGTTGTACCAACAGTAGTACCGTCCTTTTTAGTAACTTGTCCTTCAATATACAAGTAACTTTCACATGGTAGTGTGTAAATGTCTTGATTTTGTATGGGAATACGAATTTCATCGTTATTGTTTAATTTCGATGAAGTGTAAGGGTTGTGGGTGTGATATTCTTTTTCCCATAGGGTTTCGTCGAATGTTGGACCCTGCGCTATATCCAGTATATCCATACTCGGTTAATTTTAATCCAATTCTCTCTAAGAAACGAATGTTCTCGCGTGTTAACTCCTCCACAGCTGAAGAGCTACTAATGCGGTTTCCCGTAGGTTGTTCGCTTTTAAATGTTAAACCCATGGTTTTGTATTAAAGTGTCGATTTTAAATGTAATCTAATCGTAATAGGCTCTTCTCTGAAGTCTACCAAGTTACCGTCTTGATCCAATACGCTCAACACGATGTCTGAAATGAAAGTGGTGTTCAACGGTAGATATACCAGGTTTTGTGGCTTTTCAACAATTTTAAATCCAGGTGGTACACTTGGGTAAAAAGTATGTATGATGTGGGTGTTAGCCCCATCCCTGTAAGCACCTTGTATAATGTTACAAGTTATGTCTATACTATTGACTTTTAATATTGTTACTGTTTTCTTACCGGAATGTGTTACATCTGGTTCTAAAACAGGCTCATCGTTGGAAAATCCTAATAAATCACCAATTGAGTTTGGTTGAGTGAAATCTATATAATATTTGGAAGTAATTTCAGCTTTCATCGTATTATTATTACCTTTTAATGTTATATTGTCTTTTCCCATTTTAGTTTGCAAAAATTCATTTATATGATCAATTTCATAAGAACCTGTGGGTAACCTGCACTCTTGTAAGTCTGTAAATTTTCCACTGGCATCCTTTCCCTTATAATAATGCAATACGTTATTTTTACCTTCCGTAACATTGGGGATAGAGTTGTAAGTTGTAAAATCCAACAGTGCCGCCTCCCAAAACCTTCCTTTTTGCAAGCGTAACGCTGGAAAAAGGATACTTCGTAAAGTGGACGATTTTCCTGTTAATGATACCGTATAGGAAGACATCTCAATAGTGACTGATACTTTTAGCTAGAAATTCCAAACATAAATGGCCGCATATTGAAGTATTATCAGGTTGTTCTCTTTTATAGTTATAATATATGTTTTTAGCAGATTTAAAGTAATTTTGAAGTTCTTTTGGTGGTGGCAAATTACCGAAACTATCAAAATAATATACATTGTTATTTAGTTTCTTATAACAAACCCAATGGGTGCCAGGCCCTTCAGTATTATCCAAATTTACAATTCCAGTCTCATTTTGCCACATTTTCTTTGGTAAACTGTCTTTCATAAACACACCGCGGAAAAATGGTATTTTTAAACAGGAAATATATTTAAATAATTCAATATTGGTTAATGCTTTATGTGGTATGACCAATTGATTTCTTTCATTTAATATGCACGATAAGGTCTTAGGTAAAGATCTGCCCCGTTTTTTACCATTGACCACACGGTGGGCTTCTTCCTGCCTTTTCTTGTAGATCGTCGTCTTCTTTTTATATTTCCTCCATGTTTTCTTGTGGTTGACCTCCTTTTCACTCTCCTTCTCCTCCTTCTTCCACCTCCTACTGCTGTTTTAGCCTTCATACCTGCTGTTACTGCTAAAGCTGCTGCTTTTTCTGCTATGCTAGCGTCACTTGATTTTACTCGTTGCCAAGCTATGTCCGCAAGCTTTTTGTCAGCTATTGATCTATTTTTTGAATCGGCAAACGTGGAATATGCGATATCGTGTTCTTTACAAGCCTGATCTAACTTATTTATGCCAGGATCGCCTCTTTCCAGTCGTTTTTTCAATTTAGTTCCTGGTCCGCAATACTGATAACCTCCCGGTATATGAAATTCGTATGGTAATGCGTCTATTGCTCTATTTACTATGGATCCTACTGGAATTCGTTTTAAAGCTTTACTTAACAGAGAAACCGCTGTGGACGTGATCCCACCTCCTCTCCTTACAGTGTCTCTATATGGACTGATGTACTGGAACGTCATTATTGTCCTTTTATAATCGCAATGTACAACTTATGTGTTACCTCTATGACAAGTTGGACATAAATGAAGTCGTTTATTGTGTTCTTTTATTAAATATCAAAATCACCCCAATCCGATGATCTAAACTTTTTTGTACGAGGGTTGATAAAATAGTTTTGAACAATTTCCCGTTTAATCCAAGTACCTCTCTCAGATTCCAACAAAGGAGTACGACCTGAATGAATACCAATAAGATTGTATACATCAAATAATGCATTTCCTAAAACTTTTACAAGAAAATTAACAGTGACAGCATTATCCACATGTTCAGGGTCTTTAAGGTCTGTTATACGTTTATTATTACAAGTATACACTTTGCTATCCATTTGTGATAATGTGATAGCCTGTCCTACAGTTGCAGCATCATTTGCTTCTCTTCCTTGCGCCATGTTTGTTAATTTTTTATTACTACATATAAAAAACGCATGGTAATTATTTGGATCTAGATGTACTGTTTGTCCTAAGGCAGCCGCGTCTCTATCTGCATGACCCCATGACACATTTGATAACCTTCCATGCCTGCAATCCCAATAAGTGTTTTTGTATGTCAATAAATGAAATTTTTCATTACCTTGAATAAAGTCATCCCCTTGCTTTGATAATACTTCATCTCGTTTTGCAAATCCAGTTGTTTCTTGTTTTAAAGTCTCTTTCATTTGACCCACTGTTGCACCATCAGATGGTGCTGAACCATCTTTTACATTCGCCAAACAATTGCCAAGACAATCGATAACTCCCACATCACGTATGACACAATGATCTTTTATATATTTGAGATTTACAGCATCATTTTCATTTTTTGGATAACCTATATCGTTAATAACAAATTTATAAAAAGAAAATCCATCTTTTGTCTTTTCAGGTATCAAAGAATGTAAATAGCGTCTATTTACGCTGTCTTTTGCATCTTTAGGGTCATCTACGTTGGATATACGTTTATTGTTGGCACTATACGTTTTCCCATTGAATTTTAACGTATTTTTTAATTCAGATGACAAATAACCTTTGTTTATCGCATCACCGTTTTGATTTGGTTTACCAACGTTGATAATTCTATGATCTTCTGCGTCATATGTGTTATTATGTAGTTTTAATGTTGGCGATATCTTTTCCTTTAATATTTTTAGATTTATTGCATCGTTTTCATCCGTAGGATCTTTTATGTTTTTTAACCTTTTATTACTCATATCATAATCTCCATCAGGTGTTTGTGGTAAACCAGCACTTCTTTTTAAACTATTGGCATAATATAACCCATCCGAGGAGTAACGTCCGAACTTGTCGACACTCATGGTGCAACTGAATAGTATTCTAGGGAGTAACGCATTTTTATGAGATTACCCCACGGTTTCGGAGTTCATCCACTAAAGCCACCCATTCGTTTTCCAATCCAGTATGACCCGCTTCTTTAGCTTCATGTATTAGTTTCATTCTATCCACCAATTTATTGATATTATTGTAATAAATCACATTTGTGTTATATAGTTTCTTCATTAAACCTGTACCCGTAACGGACTTACTTCTTTTTCTTCGTTCCTGAGCACTTACATCCAAAGTGGATGCCATAAATCTTCGTTTTACAGGTTTTCTTTGTGTTAACGGCATTGTTTGTCTTCTAGTTGGTATTAACTTGGATACAAATTCTTTATATTTTAAAGACTTAGATCTAAAAGGAGGCTGGTCAGGTAAATACTTTCTCCTATATGCATTTGTCTGTTCCAAAATATTTTTATATGCTTCCATGTCTTTTTCTTTCACTACCGATACTGAAGGCTTATTTTCAAATAATAATTCAAATAATCCTTTTGTGCCCTTATACCTTTGATCACCAATGACAATATTATCATGTTCGTCAACGTTTAACGGGTTATTACCTATCATTAAACCGTCTTCTGTTAATCTCGCTCCATAACTATGGTAATTCTTATTAGGAATTGTTCCGAGTAACATTTTTACCATGTATTTCCTTCCTAAAGGTCCTTTGTTATGAATGTTTTCACCCAACAAGCTTATGTTTGACGGACCTTCCCTTGTCTCTTCTTCTTTTTCCTCTTCACTAGCAGTTGATACAACTTCATGTCCTCTTTTGGCTTTTACTTCATATAATTCTTTTATTCCACTATAGTCCGGTGATTCTAGCTCTCTTTCGGGTTCTCCACCGGTAAAACCACTATACGTAGAGGATTCCGGGTCTTCATCACTAAACTCTTCTGATTTTACATTTTCTCTTTCAAACTTCGTAATAGGTGCAATCGCATCTCCTTCCAATACGGGTTTAGCAAATTTTTTGTTTAATTGTTTCAAGGGTTCAGTAATAGGTTTAAAAGTAGATTCAAGGAATTTCTCCCTCTCGCTAATACCTAGTTTCAATGCTCTGTTTTTAGCCCGAATAGAATCACTAAGTGATTTTATTTCTTTTACTAATTTTTCTTGGTTAACCATGTTTGTAGCAAGACGTGTTGTACAACAATGAATGTGTTATACCGCGTTTAATGTATTAATATAAATTTATCAAATCCTATCCTGTATCGACCATTGTTTAGCGTTTGTTCCTTCATAATTGTTAGGAACCCATACTTTTCAGCCCAAGCCTTTCCACACAACTCTTTAAATCGTTCAAATGTCATATCCGCATTTACATGATCAAAATATATATGTTTTAGGTTGGTTTCGTCTTGTTTAAATACAATTAACATGTTTGCATTGTCTCTAATGAGTTGTTTAGGTATTTTGCTGTAAGTTTGGCCAATATAAATGCTATCTATGTTGTTATGTCGACCCATAGCGAAGTAATTCCTTATTGTGTTTTGGTTTTCACAAGATACATCGTCGAATATAAACACGGAGAATGGTTTAGCTTCTTGTGGCTGCATGACACTCTCGCTTGCATTAAACTTTAAATATTTAACTTCAGGCACATTAGTCAGTATCTTTTCCAATAATTGATACTTTGGTTGTTGTAGTGATTTTGAAAATACATATAGATTGTTAAATCGTAATCCTTTAGGGTTTGTAATCAAATTGAATACTACATTAGTTTTTCCACAGTTGGAAGGTCCGGTAACCAGACAACGAACGGTGTTTGGTAACAAATTGCCATGCTTCCCACTATTGAATTCTGAATTATCCACTGTGAGTTCATCTATATTATTAATAGTAAAACTCTCTTTTTGTGGTACTATCTCCATCCTTTGTAATGGTTCAACCTAAAATGATTCTCTATCGTTATATCAAATCCTTTTTAGGTATCCAAGAATCTTCCGTCTTATTAAATCCTAACCATCGTACTTTGACCTTATCTTTTTTCCGTTGCAACACCTTTTCAACTAAATATACATCGCCTACTGTTGATTTTAACATTTCATGTCCATAAAACCCTCCTTCAAGCAATTGTCCTTTATTATCTTTTAAAATATATGTCTCAGGTACTGTAGGTTGTACTTTGAATACAGTAAAAACCTCATTGGTCCAATTTGGCAATCTTTTACTGAATACACCTTTATATTTACTTATTCGCACTTTATCACCCACATTAAATTTTTTAGGCTTTAGTTTTTCAACTTTTGGTTTAGTATTCGTTTTTATACGTTTTAATACAAGGTTTTCATTTTTACTAGTTACTTGGTTTGGTTTCATCCCGATAGTCCTATGAAATTTGTTATTGTAATCGTTTATAAGTTTTGGTAACATATCAATCCATATGTGCGATCCTCTGTTGGAAAACATTTTATACATTGCACTTTTTAAAGTTCTGTTGAATCTTTCGATTATTGAAGCTTTTACCTCTGAATTGGTTGAGTAATGGTTTATATTGTGTTTTTTCATTAAATTTGCAAATTCCTTATTAAAATATTCTTTTCCATCATCTGTTTGTAAATGTTTAATAGTATGTTTGTCTCTTTGTATAGCTGTTTCCATTGCTTTTGTAACACTTTTGCCACTTTTATCTTTTAGTGGTAAAGCATCTGCCATTTTTGAAAAACAGTTAATAACAGTCAATATGTATTTATATCCTTTATTTTGTTTGCTATAAGGAATCATTTCGATTAAATCCGCTTGATATAAATCATTAATTCCTTTTATCACCGTATTTCTTCGTGGAAACTTTCTTCTTGCAGGTTTATGAAGTTCGTTGACAATTTGTTGCTTTAAGTCCTTCATATTGCAGGTTTCAATGTTTGTTGTATCACATGTATAATCACAATGAATGTTGTTTTAAATATTCACATCATTTATATGGGTCAAGGTCATCCAAACTTGTGTAAAAAAATGGGGAACACGGCGTTGGACTTGCCGTGTTCCCCATTTTTTTTACGGAAGGAGAAAGGAATAAGGTCGTAGTTGTAGAAGGACGAAGAATAGGTTACAAGTTGATAGGGTTTAGAGAGTAGTGGCCAAAAGGAAGAGTGTGGATTTTGTCGGGCATAATGTATCTTTTATCATCCCGAGCTGACAACGCTTTTTTAATTTCGGTGACACTGTAGACTTGATGCTTGAAGCTTCGGATATTGTTGAATGTTGCTGATATCGTAGTATCTTCAAACAAACAAGTCTTGTAGTGGTCAAATGTCACGTGTTTTTTCAAATAAGATGTCTTCACTCCTTTTGCTTTCTTCACTGTCGGTGTGTTGTTCTCGTGGTACATCTTAAATGAATACAATTTCGCCATCAGCGCCACTATTTCTTCTAAAGGCATTCCATTTGCTTCATCTTTGAATTTTCCAATTACTTTTTTATATTTTTCATTAAAATTTGGATGGTTTTTCGGATAGTCAGAAAAATCGAAATCTTCTTTGTATGGAAAAGTCCTTAGGTCTTCATACATGTCCAAAGTCTTTATCCAGTAGATAAACGCGTCCGTATCCATGTATGCGACTCCAATGTTTTCCCTTCCGTAATGTTTAACCATTTTGTTATAATGGAAATCATACATCAGGGTTTTACTTATATCCAAAATCGACATACCTATGTATAACGGACGGTCCATGACTATTGTTGTTTTCTTCATACTGACAGCGACTAGATTTTCGTTTATAATCATGGATGTTCCGAAATTTGGTTTTTGCACTAATTTTTCCAATTTCCTAGGATCACTCACTAATTTTACATTTTTGTGTTTTCTTTTGTTCTCCAAGGTCTTCCCAAAGATGGCATTGTTCATTAATTTATAGAAGTCCTTTTCAAATGCTGTTGTCGCTGCAGCTCTTCTTGCAGTGTTGGAATCAATATATGGTTTCAACCAACAAGACTGGGTGAATTCAATTGCTCTATGAATTCTCACTATACGTAGACCCAATTCAAGAGCCTGTTGAACTACCCAGTAGTGAGCCACATAGCGATCCTTATTCTCCAAGGTCATCATCAATTTTGGCCATCTTCCTGTCGGTGAAACTTCAGTCTTGGCTAGGAGAGGCAAGTCGTAGTGATGGTCATGAAGGTGCTCTGGATATTCGAAATCACAGTCCAAAATATAGCCTTTTGGACCATTCTTTGGAATCTGTGAGATGTCTCCAATGGTGGCCGGGTCGATCCATTTAAAGTCAGCGTAGGGAAGCGGATTTGACATTGCCCAACCATAAAGGTTGTTTGCGTCAAAGTAGCCAAGGTAGACCGATGGTTGTTGCTCGTCGAAGCCGGGGATGTACTTGTTGTTGGCTTTGACATGACGTGTTACAGCTTGTGTCAAACCGCCCCGTACACCAGATTCCATCATGAGCACCATATCGATATCCGTTAGAAGTTCCAGTCGACAGTTGGTTGACTTTAGCATAGCTTGCCATGCTAATCCTGGAGATGTGTACGAGTGTAGAGGGTCCAGTCCATAGGCGGAGAAGCAGGTGTTTCGGAATTCTTCCATCACATCGCACAGCAGAGTTACGTCCAATTTCATATTAAAGTCAGAATATTCCCCTAAGGTTTGAATGTTTAGTTGGTTCCAAACATTACAAGCATGATTGTAGTCTTCAACGGAGATTTCACTTTCGTTTAATTTGCTGTTGAAGGCTTCGATCGGTGGTAGACTGGTTTCTTCAAATTTTTCTGTAGATGTTATGTAGTCGTAGGGGAATACTCCTTTACGTAATACTAAGTCCAATTTATTTTCAGGTACAATCTTGCTGGTTTCTTTTAGGTCTTCTCTTCGTAGATTCTCAGACAATCTGCTCAAACTAGATGGCATAAATCTATAAGAGTCTACAAAGCGAAGTTTAATTTTACCTACGGTTTTTGAGAAACTGATGTACTTTTCCAATGTTGTAGCAAGAACATCAATTTTACCATCATCTCTTCCTAACTCTGGAATAATGAAGTGGGAGTCGTAGCCGCTAAGATTGTGTAACACGACAGGGATAAAGTGGGGCAGTTTGTAATTTATATTGCATGAATTACAAGCAGCTCCTCTGTATAAACCTGTCAGGTGATCGTGATCTCTTACTTTTGGATTTTCTTCACTGAAGCTCTTCTCGCATAGATAACATCTTGATGCCATATTGTATTCTTCTTGTTGATTCTCATTCAAAGGTTCCATAGGTACGACATTACCATACAAGCGTTGTACCTTTTCAGCAATGTTATACAACTGGTCTACGAAATACTTAGCGGCTTCTTCACCACGGTAAAGTATTGGAGTGGATGTTAAACCATAGTTTTGCAATTGGTTTTCAGACAAGGTTGATTTCACTATTAGACAAAAACTGTTGGGTTGATGCAACTGATATTTTGTTCTTCTAGTCACTTCACCGTCCGGCAGCTCCTGTGGTACTAACGTAGATTCAAAATCTGCGTAGATGACTACTGGAATCCGATATTGGTGAACTGTTTTGTTAAATTGGATACACGCTCGAGATGGTGGTGGCAGACTAATCTTTACTTCATAATTTTCATTACAAAGTCTTTTGTGTTCTATCAACCACTCTAATCCTCCTTGTCTTATTTCTTTATATGTGAAACAAAAACATCTTTTACACACTGTTAACCTACGCCTCTGTTTTGATAATTGATTTCGAATCAAGGATGCAAAGTCCTTTATCCACACATAATGTGAAATTTCACCCTTAGTGATCAGTAGCAAATCAGTGTGGTTTCTTTGCTCAACTTTTACTACCCGCAAAGGATAAACGTTGTTCGAATCATCCAGACCGAAAACATTCACTGAAACGCCAGGATTTTTCTTTTCAAATTTGTCTATGTCTTTCAATGTAACTGGGTAGGTGAGGCCTTGAAAGTTGTAGCGGTGTTCATTTTCGTAATACTCTCTACCAACTCTTTCAGGATGATCTTTAACATACTTGGTTAACATTGCATACTTAAAACATTCATTACCTTCATTTTGCACATTCCTACACGATTTAGTGTTTTGGATTTTCTTTGGTAAAGGGATAAAACTACTACCCCTTAAACCATATCCATGCTTGTGAACCCTTACATCCATACCTTCAATTGATGACAAAGTCCATCCAGATCCTCTTCCTTCATGTTCTTGAAGTTTTGTTATAAGTTCTTCCAAGCATTCTTCAATAATATCATCGATGTTGGAGGTGAAGGTAAGGGTTCGGTTTTTGGTAATGAACGCTCTCAATGCTGTTTCACCATCAGTATTGTTAAACATAGCCTCTAACACCATTCCAAATTTAATAAAATTTAATCTTTGTAGTTCTTCCCTCAAGGTTCCACCAACAAGTTCCTTAGCCTGGGTTATAAATGTTTCCAGTTCCAATTGAACATTATTAATTTTAAAATGTGTTACAACTCGTCCTGGCAAGGCCGTGGTGCGCAGTTGTTTCACATCTTCTAGTTCTTCTTCAGTGTCCTCTTCTTCAGTGTCTTCTTCTTCAAAAGGTCTTCTAGCAGTAGATGGTCCAGCACCAGCAAATTGGATCACACTAGGTCTTCTTCTTTGCATTTGCTGTAGATAGCTGTCCCAGTAGTCCGTCTGCTTCTGGTGCTCTTCCAAAAACCGGTCAATTGAGTCTAAGTCTATTTCATCCATGGTAATATCTTCTTTTCTATCTTCGTCTTCATGTAATTCTCTGTGTATGGTGAAAAGATCTTCGTCTTGAAAGATTTCCCCACAAATGTCGCAAAGAGCCATTTCAAACAGTTTGGCTTTGAATGCACACTCTGTGAATGTCCACGCAATAATGAGCAGCGCACTCCACCGGGACCCTTTATATCCGAGGCAGATAGGTGGGGAAAGTGACGTCATATGGAAACAGGTTATCACTCATGTGCTAAATTTAGCCTTTACACAACCGTTTGTAATACATTTATCAGTAGGCTTGATAAATTGATGATATTTGGTCTAGATTCAATAATTTGTACAAGTTTTTTCAAAGACGTCTGTTTGAGCAAGTTATGTAGGTCAAGGTCGTTTGGAATTATTATTTTGAGCGGGGGATAGAGCACTAAGCAGCATCATTTACTACAAAGTGCTCTATCCCCCGCTCACATTCTTTTTTAACTTTTTGTTTAAACTTTTTTACAAGGGTGAAACATCACCATCAGAGTCGGAATCATCCTCATCACGGAATAGGCAGCGATGACAATACATAATTCTTCTGGCAACTAACATCCTATCCATTGGACAATGGGGAGTGTCTTGTTCTTGTTCTTCTTCTTCGATTTCCAATTGGAATTCCATTTCCGACTCAGATGACGACTCTAATGTTTCGTAGGCGTGCAAGTCCACCTCATTGTCCGTTGAACCAGCTTCGTCAGAGTCCATTTCAATATCCATTATCTCTTCCTCCTCCTCTTCTTGATCAACCGCAGGTAGTTGGTCCTCTACTTCTATAATTTCTAGAGGTATTACCTCCAGAATAGAGACAATTCTGTTGCGATGGAACACGGTGTTGTCAAGTGGAGCCATGGTATGGAAGTGTTGTATCCATCCAATTTGCTTACCCTTTTTATACCCCCACCAACTATACAATTTATGTGGGTCAAGGTCACGTAAAGATACCCTTTGAGCGGGGGATAGACCACTAAGCAGCATGCTAGTCCATTGCCGCAAAGTGATCTATCCCCCGCTCTGTTCTACAAAACCTCAATCAAGTCCAAGTCCAAGTCCTGTTTAACACATTTTATTCTAATTCCATATCCAATTTAAAAATTTCAATTTCACATGGTTTACATTCCTGATGTATCAAACACTCCAGCTCCCTAAACATATCGTCCAGTTCGTCCAAATTATGATGTCCTACTTTTAACACATGAAGGTGGTTCATGCTTTGCATTGTAGCATGACCATCAACAAACAAGTTTCTTTTCCACGCTAACATAAATTGGCAGTTTTCTTGAAAGATTTTTCTCACCAAACAATCATACACAGCCGTCAACATGTCTCTACAATCTTCATAGTGTACCATCACAGAATACCTGTCCAAGTTAGCACCAAGCAGCGATCCACTCATTGTTTCTGGCGTTCCACTAGAAGGTTCAAAGCAGAATGAAGTCGAGATGTATAGACCCCCTCTTTTATACCAGTTAACCGGTTGTCCTTGCTGTAAAGTGGGTCAAGGTCATCCAATGCTACCCTTTGAGCGGGGGATAGACCACTAAGCAGCATGCTAGTCCATTGCCGCAAAGTAGTCTATCCCCCGCTCTGTATTCTACACACACACACACACACACACACACACACACACACACATGTCCATGTCCAAGTCTTTCATTACATACCCAATATATATTCAGTTCCTTCATCACTATCACTCATCACTGCTTCCACAAACTCCACAGGATTAAAGTTAAATTGTTTCAATTGTTCTTTTAAGTTTTCAATTTGTTGGTCCTTTACTTCTAAAACACTGTGAAGATGTGATATGTAGTCCGCTGCCTCGTTGATGCTTGCTACTCTCGGATCGCCTAACTTCAAGCTGGGAACTACACCCTGCAGCCTGAAGTACGCCATACGCCTTTCTTGCTCCTGCCGTTGACCAGGACTGAGCAAGCCTTGTCCGTCTTGGCTTACCTCCAGCAAGGTCCGTAGCATCGGAGCTTTGCAGGCGTTTGCCCGAGAAACAGTTATGCTGTGGAATGGTCGAGCAGGTCCACGAGTAGCAGGCAGAACGTTGGCAGCACGCCTTCTTGAAGAAGAAGAGGAAGCCTGAGAAGTTTTGGAGTTGAAAGCCATGTTACAGTGCTGTATTCAGCTAAGCGGTACAAAGCAGAATAACCAAACTGCACGTTAATACCCGTATATATACACTTATCAGTGGTAGGGGTACTAGCTAGCCTTGGTAAAGTGGGTCAAGGCCATCCAAAAACATTACCAGAACGGGGGATAGATCACTAAGTGGCATGTTAGTCCATTGCCACAGAGTGATCTATCCCCCGCTCTGTATTCCGCATTCACACACACATTCATACAAACACGCAAGTCCCAGTCCGAGTCTTTACCCACACCTATCCACTCTCATCCTCACTATCATCACTATCATCTAACAATCTGTCACACTTCATAATTAGTTTTTCCCATTCTTTCCGGATCAAAAGTATTTCACTGTGTGCACTCTCCAACAACCTCTTCTTTTCCTCTAACAACCTGTTCTTTTCCTCTATCAATACGTTACAACCTTTAATATATCTTATAGCAGCTCTAACAGTGTCTTCCTGTGAAGATGCACCAACCACTACACCCGGCACTACCTGCTGGAGTTCTTCATACAAGCTAGACTCTCTTCTGGAGGCTCCACTGCTGCACAACTCCGTCTTGCTCGGAGTGAATCCGAAGAACCGAACGCGACTCTTTGACAGGCGGCCCCGCCGGATCGGTCCAGAGCTTGAGCCAGAGTTGGATGCGGTCGGGCCAGAGGTAGAGGCTGGAATGTTCATGGCTGACATGGTAGTATTCAGCTAAACAGTGTAAAGCAGAATGAGAAGACGGTTGATCACCACTCATATATATATACCCATTTTTAGTGGTGGGGGTAACCCCGGGGTGAGGGGGGGGGGGATAGCTTAAGGACTTCCACTAACTTTCCCTTAGTCCTCGCGGTCATCGGTTTTACATACCTTTAGCACACCCATCATTTTGGTTTCTTCAATAACTTTACACACCTCAAAAACCCAAGCAAACAGCTCATCTATGTTGTTATAATTAATTTTTGTCCAGTGTTCATACTTGTGGGTTTGTTTGTTTATAATACATAGATAAAATGTAGACCCATCTCGTCTTATACAACACTCAACTTCCATTCTATGCCGATTTAGCACTTCCCAAACATTGTGTGGATCTATCAAGAAGTCACCACCTTTGTAATTGTACCGTGACATGTTTACACGGAGTACAGAAACGGACTGAAGCAAATGAACGGCTCATACAAGCTTAGTAAGAGCATTAGAGTGGGGGGTATCACGTGATACACGACATTAGTTGTAAGGTTAGCACTTTACTTTAAACAGTAATTTATATGGGTCAAGGTCATTCAAACTTTGAAAAATTTTTACCTCCAAACATTTGTAGCAAGCTACAAGTGTTTGGAGGTAAGTTTTTATTTGTTAAAGATTTTCGTAACTTAGTCTTCACCCTCAAGGACACGGTTTGAGATTGTCCCAGTGACTTTACATCACCGCCAGGTTAAAGTATTATACAAGTCAAGTTTTTTTTTTTATTATTTGACTTGTGTAATACTCCTCTCCCTTACTTTAAGAGGGTTAGGACTAAATTTGGAAAAAATAATTTGGAAGAAGAATTTTTGTTTTTTTAAATATCGTCCAACACAACCTAACAATTTAGAATTTCTTTTGGTAGGCCTACATCCTAATCCATTTCCCACACAGATTGGCATCCTTCCCTTCGTATTAGATAGCCTTTTTTATGGATGAAAAATTGTCTTTGTACCATCCGAACGGGTACTTTCATTGTATGAAGGCTGCCATCACCTTTTACAATGATTTCTACTTTGGCATCAAAAGCTCCATAAATTTGAGTAATAAAATAATATTTTTCATCCATTTTAAGTCTTCTAATATCAAGCGGTTGCGGACTGTGGGGATGTCTGGGTTGGGATGTTTTAGACCTAATGTTGTTAAGACTGTAGGGTCTTACTCTCGGAAGATTGATGTTTTTGTTCAAGTGCGTTTGGCAACGGTCTTTATCTAAAACAGCAAACTTCTGACAGCAAAGAATCCCAAAGTCTTTTGACATCCACACGTAATCGCATTTATTACCCTTGCCAGCAGGGAGTTTAACACGCTTACGTTTTTGTGTTGGACGCTTTACTGGAGTGTTTTGGAGCTTGTCAGGTTTAGGCTGGCTAGAAGGAATGGGGGTGGGAGGTGAAGGTTTAAGTAAGTCAAAAGGTAGGCTGCAGACAATTTTGGGTGGGGTAGGTGAACGGGTTAGGTCGATCGTGGGGAGTTCGGGGGAGAAGATTGATTTACGGGGTGGTTTGGTTGGTGTAGGTGGCATGGGGGATATGGGTGAGGGACATTGGGATTTGGTGTAGGATAGGATTTTCTTCGTGCGACTGTAGGGGGTTATCCTCGACCTTGACGCCTCTTCGAACACCGCAGACTCCGATCCTGAGTCTGATAGCAGTGAAAGTGCTGGAGAAGCTATCAGGACTCGTCCGCTGGGGTTTTTTGACGATGCCGCAGGTGCGCCAGCATCTTCCAATGCTGCAGGTGCGCCAACCTCTTCCAATGCTGCAGGTGCGCCAACCTCTTCCAATGTTGGTGGCAATGGTGACAGGCTGGGCATCGAGGCAGGCTGCGGTGGCGGCGGCGGTGGCGGCATCGTCAGGCAGCTCAGAATCTGCGCTGTCATGAGGTATTCTAGGATCGGAGCGGACGACGATGAGGGCTGAGGCGTGTTGGCCGAGGTTGAAGAAGCTGGTGGGTAATTCTTGAGCTTAAGACCCATCTTGATGAAGCGAATAAA